>CM030369.1:159786373-160013501 GCA_003604175.2 Clonorchis sinensis | reverse complement strand
TTGTACCGATACAACCAATAAATAGAAACATGATTTTTTAAAGGTGGTTGTGTATTTTTAGGCATAGGGTTGGCACACGGATGACATGTATGGATATGAAGGACCGCCGTTGGTCGTTGAATTGGTTTATTATGTATAGTTGGGGCATTAGTCAGTTACGAGCGTGTGTATGGGCCCTTCAGTTACTATAATTAGCCTCGGCAGGCGACATCGTGTACGGTTATGAGCATGACGGGCCGTCGTTGGTCATCGGGTTAGGCTACTGAGCCTAGTTGGGGCCTCGTGTCCGACGTTGCACGCAGGCACAGGCCTGGCAATTACCATAAGTAGCCAAGGTAGGCGATATTGACTGCAGTTATGTGTATGACACACCCACTTTGGGCTTTAGATTAGGATACCACGCATAGTTGAAGCCTTATTTTAACCGGCCCACATAGATTCTGACCTGATGTTTACTATAGGTAGCAGAGATAAACGACATCGCGTACAGGTGTGTGTGAGAGGCAGTCGTTGGTCATTGGATAAGGTCATTGTACATAGGTGAGGCCTCAGCAACGTCGCACGTGGAAGTGGGCCTAGCAGTTACAACAAGTATTCGAGATGATTAAAAACGTGTGTAGTTATGATTATGAAAGACCGTCATTGGCCATTAAATTAGGTTGCCGTGTATAGGTGAGGCCTCATAATCAGCGTCACACATGGACACGAGTCTAGCAGTTACGATACGTAGCGAACGTAGGCGATATTGAATACAGTTATGAGTATGACGGGTCGCCATAAACCGTTGGATTAGGTTATCGTGTATAGGTTAGGCCTCATAATCAGCGCCGCACATTGACATGGGGCTAGCATGCTGCAGTGGCGATAAGTAGTCGAGGTGAGTGACAACGATTACCGTTACCATGATGACCGCTTTATGACGCATTCCACCTATGGTGAGTAATATCCATAATAGAAATGATACCACTGTGTTGGTTATTTGCCAAAGGTTACCTCATGACGCTGTCCACGGGCTAGTTGTGCATAGCTGGGAAAGGTAATCATCCACAGAGGTGGCCCTTGCATCTCCATTGCCCGATTCCTGCCGTTTTTTGACAATGTTATACCTAATGGAAGCTGAGCTCCATAAGAAAAAGTGTTGCGATGAAGTTCGCTGAACAAAATTATCTCGTCTGTTAAATCTGGGAATATAAAGCAAACAACCGTTGATAACCGGTTTTCCTGGGTGGAATTTGCATTGGATATTCTGTAGATGTTATTTTATTCTTAAAGAACGCCAAAATATGGTAAAGTGCGGTTTCTTTTATCTACCCTAAACCGGTAGCAAAATGCGAATCGATGATGGTCCGTGTCCTTGAACTTTTGCTCACTTAAACAAAATGCCATGGACAACATATCGCCTACTAGTGTAAATGGATTAGACTAACTCCCCGTACAAGCCACAACCCCGAAAATCCTATAGTTCCGGCGAAAATAATTTGGGTGTGCTTTTAGTGAATGGCCTAGGGAGAGTCGGTGATAGTGCTCATTTTCAAAAAGTAGTTCGTGGTGAGTGTGACAACCACAAAAGGATCAGTCTGACCCCGGTCGCAACGAGAATTTTGGCATCACTGGTGATTCGTCGCCTTATGGTGGCTCGCGAAACACTGGCTCGAGAGCAAGCCGGATTCCGGCCTGGTAGGGGTTGCGTTGATCAAAACCTTACACTTCTTCAGGTGCCAAAATAACGTCATACGTATAAGCGACGCGCATTTTTAGTAGTCCTGGATGTACAAGGCGCATTTGACTCGGTTGACCGGTCTGTACTGCTTGACACGCTTGCCCACCAAGGAATGCCCCGAAGTTTGTGAACATAATAAGCTCCTTGTATTCCAAGGCTCCTGGGCGTGTGAGGGTATACAGCTGGCTCTCCAAAAACCTCCGTACACAAAGTGGCGTCCGTCTGGCATACCCACTCCCCCATTCCTGTTTAACTTCGTGCTCGAAGAAATCCTGGACGAACGATGGAAGGTCTCCAAAATCCCGGTGCTGGAATAGCCCGTGACGAAAATCTTGTCTGTCTGGAATATGCAGAGACATCGTTCTCATCTTCGAAGAGGAGGAAAAGGCGCAGGGGTTTTTGGATGAACTCACCTATGGCGTCAAAGCGGTATATCCCCGAATCTCAACGGAAGTGTGTATTTGGCTACGGTGCGGGTTATTTTGCTGTACGGCTGTGAGACAGTGGAACTGAGACGTCTTCAGGCGTTCGACAATCGTCGTCTCAGGACCATAGCTCGTGTGGTTCCGTGTCGGCGAATCCGAAACGAAGTAGTTAAAAAATGGGTTTTCGGTTGTGCAACAAAAGCTGCGTTGGTTGAAATATGTGCTGTGTATGCCGAACTATCGTTTGCCGAAGAGAAATCTATTTACCATGCCTAACTCAGAGCGGCGGAAGTAGAGAGGTGATCAAACCTTGACCCGGCAGAGTGGTATGAAGGAGATGACGAAATGCTTGGTTGCTGTCGGTGCTACTCGTTTTCAGGGAGGGGGACCGCGAGACTCCCACAGCGCCTGGTTGGAGACGCTGCGAGATATGGCTGCCAATGCCAACCGATGTCAGTGGCGATCTTGTTGTCAGTTTCTATCCAGATTGCCTGAATGAGTGTTTGGAGGTGTAGGCACCTCGGAATGATTGCAATAAGGCAGCACTAAGTCCTCTCCTCGTCCATCTTTATTCTTTTCTTCACAATAAGGCTTTCAAATAAATCATGGTTGTACGGCAGCGAAGCATCGGTGTTGAGCACTGATGTCATGCTGTCGATGATGATGATATCATCCACCACACCAACTGGATGCCTCAGTAGGCCCTACTTTTTTATTACCTGTGTACCGCAACTACCGGCTAGCCTTTATTGAGCTTTGTTTTAAACGGCCCAAAGCGCACAGTCCGCTTTGGCATGTGACAAGGGCTGCCGCATTGCACCGTCAGTCAAAGATAGTTCCTTACGCCCTGTATCTGTACGTTTGTACACCATTTGGCGCTTACTTGCCTTTGCTTCCAGAAAGCCCTGTCACCTCTTTGGCTATTTTTTTGCTCCTACCGATTGCGCTACTATTGATTGTACGTTTTGCTTAATTCAAGGTGTTTATTAACCCGTATGCCCATAATGCCAGTTCTGAACATTCGTCAACACAGCGTCTACAGCTGTCCTCCGTTTGTTTTTACTGTTCACTCAATACAAGCTGTGTACAGTCCCATAGCTACTATCCTCCTATGAGATCCGTAGCTGCTTTGATCTTACAACTAGCATCGCGAATAGAAATCTGCCTAATCTGCCTCGTCAACGGTGCTCTGATGCCCCGCACAATATTACGTGAAAACACTAGGATGCCATCAGTTCAACATATCTGACCCCATCTTATCAGTCAGTTGTCGCAGACAATAACTTTGAACCACGTGCCAATCAGCTACGCTCACTTTTTTAGATCCCAAGTTCTTCGGCTGAATCTTTTGAATAGGCAGTCAGTCAAAGTCAAATTTCATAGGCAAAACGTACGCAACCATCCAGGAATATGGCGCCGGAAAACCTGGGGACAAAAATAATACAGTTTGCGGACATGACTGACGGACCAGGCAAAGTGTGCTGGTGTACTGTACCAACAAGTTTAATGCGCGATATAGGACAAAAAGATTTTGGTGCAGCGCAACGGTACCGCTTGGAATGTAAGGATCGCAGATCGCAGCCAACGATAAATGAATAAAAGCACCGAAACAACTGTACTTAATTCTTCCTTTATCACAGTAGTCACAGACATTCGACGAGAAGTTGTTTAGAATTCTGCAATAACTTTGATCACCTGTGATGAATTTGACGTGCGTAATTTAATCTTTATGCGTACCACTGTGTAAAAAGTCACGCTGCATTTGAATGCTACGGTTTGCGCGGTGGAGCACTAGTTGGTTCCGAATTTTTGTACACAAGCTATAATTCAGAAAGGTGTGATGGATGCCACAGTAACCAGTAACCACAGTAACCGTAACCCTGAAGACCGTGAACAACTTCCTCTGAAAGACGATAACTGCAAGGTCAAAATCTTCTGAAAAATTGGTGGAACAAAGTGGAATGCCTCGAGTAGTTTCTAACTTGCACGAACCAGTACGTAAAATGTTATCCTGCCCTATGTTGACGGCAACAAATAGTTCATCCAATGAAACAAAGAATTTCCAGAATATTTCAGTGCTGGCAGCTCCTAAAAGCCGACAAGGCCATGTTGACGTTTCTCGCGCACCGACTCTCGGCACGCGAGCGGCCAGGGACAAAATTTGATGCACAGGAAGAGCAATGAATTCCTCAAAAAGAAGCCTACATAGTATGTAAGGCTGATAACCAACCGGAGATTTAACATGTACTGACGTTGAACGAGTCTGCTTCGTGGTCTTAGAGGAGGTACACTCTACGGTCTTTTTCCAAGCTGCAAGGCAGGTGATGGCATTGGACTGTGGAACATCAAAAACACGCAATTGTGAATAAGAGCATTAGTAATGTCCCTACCATTGTGCCTGCCTACTAAGCGCTTTTACCAATTTTTTGAGACAGTTTGAGGAGGGCTTTCAGGGTGAATTCGAGTGGTAGGAGTGGAAAACGTAAAGGCAGGAGTAGCATATTTGTTGCGTTTCCGTGGGGGGGAGGCACTTGGTACAATACAAGGATGGTGGGTTTTCTAAAGATGGTGACATGAGGAAGGCTCTTCAATGAGAAGCTGTGTATAGGCGAACACGAGCTAATCGGTTACAACTCATAAGACACGAAAATAAACATCTCATTTGCACAGAGTTTTTGATAAGTGAACATTTTCATGCGTCCTACTGAACTTTCACGGGCGTTGGTTGACCAATTAAAATAGTGGACGAACGTTGCAAACCAGTTGTATCATCCATTACGTTGACATCTAAAATTTCTCACGTTTATTCTGCCCCTGTAATCCCTGTAATCCCCGCTCCACTTTTGTGATTAGTACGTGTATATGAACTAGCGTTTGTTAGTCCTTACCACTTCTCCCATTTGGCCTTGAGGTCATCCGGCCATTTGTGGCCGACTTTGTGCACGTGTGACTCTCTCACGTGGGAGCCTGGTTGTTCCTTTGGTTTGTAGCTTTGTAGTCCAAGTGAATCATTTGTTTTGGGCGAGTATCTACTGTCGAGGTTTGTATAATTTGTGAATTTGTCTTACATTATTAGTACCGTATAGAAACCCAGCTCCGACTTTGTTTTGCCCTTCCGGAGGTTCTGGTATTACGCGTCACTCGAAGATACCGTTCGCCCGTTATAGCAGTTCCATAAGTTCCGTGATAACATTGATATTTCATCAGATGGAACGGAGCTTAAAAACCGGACCACAGAATGCTCATCAGTATCGCACGCTATTACACACCTTCAAAGTTCGCTTGTATGCCACGGACGTTTCATTTGGCTCACTCAATTCGGCCTCAGCAGCTGGTTTATTCGGCACCCCTCCAGGTGTATCACTCCACTCCTGAGTCTGAGCGCCGTTTACTCCTTTCGGTCATCAACCGTCCTAAGTCGTGTTAACATTCCCTCGACGGCTGGTGTCGGCAAACAGGCTTTGCCACCAACTGCCCGAATTCCGCAACCCCAGTCACTTCCTTCCAGGATTTTGGTGATTCTTCCATTTGATCTTCGCGTTTAAAGGGACTGTTCATGCCTTCCTGCCTGGCGTTTTCTGCATAGTCCTTTCCTAAGCGGAAGTCGAGTTTTCCGAAGCTCCTTCCCCCTCCTAGCTCTTCTTACGGCAGACGTGCTGCCGACCACCACTCAATTTTCCGATCAACTGAAAGGCGTTATTGTCGCCCGAGCATGAAAATAAATAAGGAGTTCCTTGTGGTTGGACGAATTGACACGCGATGTGCTTACACCATCGGCAAGTTCTATTCCCAGTCACCTCCCTGGCCGCCAGCCACCATTTAATCTTTCTGTTATTGCGCTCGATTAGGCCGTTTGTTTGCGTGTGGTGGCGTGCCATCCTTGCCTGCTTGATGCCGAGATGCTGCAACTAACTCCTGAGCTCCACTCTAAGAACATGGCTCCTGATCCTTTAGGATCATTTTTGACGCCCTGTCGCTGGCAATGATGTGACCATTCCCCCGGTCGTAGTCGCCCGTTGATTTGATACGGCTATCGCCTTAACAATCCACGACAGTTTTTCAGTCACTATTACGACTTCGATTTCCGCTTGCTGTCACCGAAGAAGGGTCCCATGACGCCACAGGCCATAATTCTCCGATTTCTGACAAAGAGTTGGGTTCCATGCAGTGGGTGGTCACTGTCATGTCCCCTTTCATCGTTCGACACCGCTTACAGACCACCTTACAGTCCATTGCCCCACCTCATATCCCTGGCCATTAGGCCCCCTACCGAAGTAATTCGTATGTGTTGCTGCACCCGGTTTGTACCATCTCGTTGCATTTGACGTTCAACGTTTGTCTCCAGAAGCAAAGTATCACATACCGCACGATATTTGAATCACTGGCATCCAGGGTACGGTGCCAGCTCCACTCAGGCTTAGTCTGTTACAGTGATTCTGAACCGATCTGTCACCATCTCCGTTCTCAATGCTCTGCCTATATAACAAGGCCCCTGAAACCTTCCGTACCACAGAATCCTATTGCTTAAGTTGCACCGACCTCCCCGGATCCAGTGCAACAACGAGGCTATTGGCGCCGACCATGATCTTTAAGGCCTCATCTCTAGCCTGTGGTCTTGACGAACAATCAGCTATGAGCTTCTCCTTCCCCGGCAAAAACTCAACCGTAAAGTTGCACTCTTGTAACCGGAGTACCCGACGCTTGAGCTTTTCGCGAGGATCTCCGGTGTTTTTACCCACTCAAGAGAGTTTGTGACCGGTCTTAACGTGAAACATTTGACCTGGCAAGTGTGGTCTTTACTTATCTATGGCCCAGACGATCACTTAACATTCTCACTTGTTAATTACGTCTGTTCAGCGTTAGATAGGATGAAACTGGCATATTCGATAACTCCATCCCACCGCTTTAGGACCACGCCGATAACTCTGTCACTAGCGTCGGCTGCAACAGTGAACATCTTCCAGACCATGGGCAGTTCGGGGGGCAGCTGCTGATCCACCGTCAGCGCTTTGACACGTTTAAAAGCCTCAAGCGCTTCCTTTGTTCATTCGAGCTTCCGATTTTAATGCACCAAGTAGTACAGTAGAGCAGCATCCTTGTTAAAATCCTTGACAAACCGACCGAAAGACTGCTTTGAGATCGGCTTTTATTAAGAACTGTAAAGTCCTGGATCAGTCCGGCAGTTGAATTACCTCTTCCATACTCACTTTGTGCCAAAGCAGTGTCAAGTTCCGAATCGTTATAGAGAACGACATCGTCCCTGCTCATAAAGTATCCTCTATTAAACGAAGTATCATGTTTCGGGCAACCAGAACGGCATCCGTCTAAATTGACCTCTTCTCCCCAACCGTGAATGCCGTTTTCTTCCGGTACTTTTAACGTGTCCATAAAGCAAACCAAACACTGTGACATATCGGGATTGGCAGAGCGAATATAAACTCTCCCCAACCCATTGGACACCTACAACCTAGCTTACGGTCTGAGCACTCAAGCGCCTGAAATCCACGAATAATCGGCACTTCTTGCTCGCGTTCTTTACAAGCACAACCAAAAAATTGTACGCACTTTATCCTTCCAGATTATGCTATTACCCAGCATCTCTTTAGGTTGTTTAAGAAACTCTTCCAGTAGATGGAGCGGCAGTTGACAGAAACGGTAAGGCCGAAAACATTTGGATGAGAGGGAGTTTTCGTGTTAGATCCACTGGCAGAAGCCAGCCGGATCATCATCGCCCTTAAACAGTTCGAAATGCCCCTCGACCACAGGTTTTATTGAAGGGACAATACAAGACGAAAACATTCGGAAGCGCAGTTTGCTCAGGGTAGTGCTTGAGTAACCCCAAAACTTCAGTATTTATCAACATTTGTCCTTAGTTTTCTCCGCTGTAGGTCCACCACGGGTTCCGCGCTCTTAGAGAACTTCGCTGCCTAATCTGCCTGCGTTATATCTGGGCTGAGCAAGAACACGTTTTGCACCGACCCGTTTCCTAGGAACAGTGAGTGTACTGTCATTATCCAGCTGCTCTCACGGCTTACGCAGAAGGTTTGCATTTGGCCTCGTTCCCTCCTGCCTCAGTGATACCCATGCCCCTGTATCGATTAAGCACAGCGTTCTCTTCTCGTCTAGCCTAATAATAGCCTGTATCATGACCTGCGTAACAGCACCAATCGCAACCCACTTGGGACAAGAAGAATCAGCCAAAGCGCTGCTACTAGCGGGCGGCTGGGTACAGCGACGTTGATTCTTCCAGGAGCCGCACGTAACACAGTAGCAGAAATGGCTCAAAAAGTGCCTCCGTGATTTTGTCTTCATGGTGGCTAATTTTTAGTCATTCGGTCTACTTTGTAAGGCAAGTTCTCAACCGGTGAATCTTTCTTCTTCTCCTAAGACTTCAGCGTAGCCAATGGCATCTTGGTCAGTTTTCGTGCCAGATGCATCAGCTCCTCCACACCCAACTGGCTGGTTGCTCAAGCCAACTGCGGCTGAGCGCCAATCGCTGGCTGAACACATTCGACGAACTGGTCGGACAGGAACGGCTGGCGTGACACTGCTTCCAGTCTCTGTAAGGCACGACCCAACCGCTGCTGCAGGTCATTTAGTGCAATTTAGGCTCCATCCCGGTTGCCTGAACCGGCCTCGTGACCTCCCGGCAATCGGCTGGTGTGTCAAACTATGCCGCGAAATTTCACTCGTGGCTGCCTGTTCGATCCTCCCAGGGCCTCTTCTGGCCGCACCCAGGGACGCCCACGCCCAGCCCCTAAGTATGCTTTTTTGTACTTCCAACATATCCCGGTCAATCTTCAGTCCGGAGTCCTCGTCAAAGTTTTCGGAACCTTCCAAGAAACTCGTCACATCTCCACCCTTAAAATGTTGTTGCCACCAGACCTCCATTTGTGTACTGGTCACAGTACCAGTTGAAAGAAGGTAGCTCCTTCGCTGCAAACTTGTTTATTATCAAACACGAACAATGCGTTTGTGTGCTGTTAGACACCGAAGTAAACCTTCAGCTGCACGGAGCTCTTAAAAAGTGAAGATTCTTAGGCGCACCCTTGAACTCTCCGTAACGTTTTTTGGTCATTAAACAATTATAAACGAAAGCTGAAAAGCAGTCCCGCAGGCTCCGTAATAATCTTCATCCTCCGGTAGACACTGTTCAGGGTCTGGACACTGAACCTTAGAGTATTTCTATCCTCCATCAGCGGTATAAACTGGCACGGCGTGACGAGCCGCTTTGACCGGGGGTAAACTGGACTTTAAGAAGATACAAATGACTCCACATTAGCGTGTGAAAATCAAAAGTTGAAGCTTCATATTGATAACCGCCGCAATCACTAGATGAGTCTGAGGTGTTTGAGCAATAAATCAAGCTAAACAAGGATGACAAAACACATTTAGGCCGAGTTGGGACAAGCAGATGGCTTTTTATCACGGAGAGAATTGGGCAAAATCACCGTTCTGCGAGTCGTGAGCGGTCTTTGTTCGGATCAAACGGAGTCTGTATTGCAAAGAACTAAGTGGTTTACGCGTAAAGAAAATAAGCAGTACCAGCCTGCAACGCACCAGGGTGACCATTATCTTGATATTTTGGCATAAATTCTATGAATTAGGACGGCCTGGTGTGCGCAAGTGAAATTCTCGGTCGGTGAATATGGGAAATGTAGTTGACTATGGACGGATTTTCTGGCTGTGAGATGGCATTCCTGGCACCGTCATTGCAATACTATAAGTTTGTCCACAAGTAACCCCGCATATGAAAGTCTGGGGTGATTCATTCGAGGTTATCATAGCAGATAGAAATCGCGACGGAACATAGCCAGCACAGAGCAAAGAGATTCTTGTAGCAGTTGAGGGTGTACCGTGGGCCGTAAGCAGCGTTTCTGCCATCCAGAACAGGTTTCAAGGTAGCAAAATGGGGGAGAAAAGAGAAAAATACAAAACGTGTAGCTAAAAGCCTCTAGGTAGACCGTGGTTGAAGACAGCGGGCGGGTGGTTGTGGGTAAATTTGTGTAGCATCTCGTTTCTCACTCTGTCTAATCAATCTTACTTGGAAGACCCGGGATACCTTGATAATGGTTCCCGAGAAGGCGTTTAAAAATCGCAATAACTGATGGTTTGGTTTTTCAACTGGAAGCTGAGCAACGGTGGGAATACTAAGTAGTATCGTGGGTAATTTGAGAATTAAGGGTAGGTCCAGCAGGGATAAAAATATGGCAGAGTTTACTGGAGTGAGGAGTGCCATTATGGAGTTGTTGAGTGCCAGGGAGGGACGCAAGCTAAGGGTTGGCGGTGGGTCTGGAAATACGGACCTGGATGCGTGGACGAGCGATATGGGCAAGCGACTGCTTGAGGCCGACAAGTCTGAATGACATGAAACAGTGTGGACTGTGGACAAGAGGTCAAGGCGAAGTTCGTCGGTTTATCCAAACAGCGGGGTTAAAAAATTGTTTTTTATGGTAAAAGAGAAAGCGGGGTGAGTTGATTGTTCCGCTGCTGATGGAAAGTTGGAAGCATGTTTTGGGGCTCAAAGTTCGTTAGATTAAGGCGCGGCGACCAACTTCAGTGTGCCTACTGTTTGCTTGCGCCGTGCACAGCACGCTAGAAAATGGTTTTATAAGTTAGAAAACCCGTTGCAGCTCTAACATTTTGCTCGGAAAGTTCGAGGAGAAACTGCTTCTTCTTGAGAAGCTTTGAGGGTTTTGAACACAAAGAAAGTAGCAGACTGCGAGGAAGCTGACAGCAAACTTTGTCCTCTAAGCGAGTATCTAGATCTTTCCATTTCGTCGGTTGCGTAGAACAGGATGCAGCTTCCTCACGCGACAATCAACACTGTCACAGTGTCACTAGTAAACATACTCATGAGGGATATTCGAGTGGTCATCTGGGGTCGTTTTCTAGGGCGGCAACGCCAGAAAACTAGCAAAATTGCTCGGTGGTGTTCCTATAACATGTGAATGAGAATCCCTTCACGCGGAATGGTTATTCGAAAAGGGAAGCAAGCGGAGATTTTGGCTCTTAAACACATTCCCTCTTTCGGTTGCCGTACAGAGCACCTTCAGAAGGTCTACCGATATTTTCACGGATTCACGGATTGATACACAAGAGCGAGGTTTTGCCCAAGTTTCCCGGGTCGGTTCTGTTCTTGTCGTTCAGCAGCTGTCGTTCACCTGAAAGGCACAAGTGAAAAAAGGGTGTAGCACTGCTCTTTAAGTTCTCAGCGCGGGGCAGTATGTTTGCCAGCGCGAGGACTCGCGTAAATAAGTGTCTAATAGTGTTTTAAACTGAGTTCTAGAGGGAGCGCGGACAACCGTCTCAGGAAGGTTATTCCACGAAGCAACTACCCGAAATGAGAAAAAAGCTTGCCTAATGAAGGTGTGCCCTCTGAGCTTAAAAATCTCCATACCATGTTCCCGCCGTGTGTCTGCTGGGTCAGCGGTGAAAAACCTGTTGGCAAAAAACAGGGCGTAAGTAAGAATTAAGTCCCCTCGGAGGCGACGATACTCCGGGAAAGAGGTCGAGCACCACGAGACGCGTTTCGTAGTCCATGGACTTGAGACCGGCAACCATTTTCGTAGCAGCTCGCTGGACACGCTCAATGAGGATTACGTCTTTCGTGCGTCCTGAGTAGACAACCGGGTTGGCATATTCAAGGAGCGGTCTGACATAGGCCCCATAGAGTATTTGGAAGTCCGTGCGAGTAATACGAGAGAAGGTACGCCGAATCATCCGTAGAACAGCGAATGCCTTCTGAGCCGATTTCTCAAGGTGCAGTGAGAAGGACAGGTTTGGAGAGAGCCAGATACCCAAATCCTTTTTGGCATCTATCCTCGTGATGTCTTCTGGTCCTTTCTCACCATGCATGACAAAGGAGTTCGCTGAGTCTCCTCCAAATGACATATGGACGCACTTTTCGTCATTCAGAGGAAGGTGCCAGTCCAACGACCACTGCTTTGCGGCGTCTACATCAATTTGGAGGGCACTGGCATTGGAACTCCACGATTTCAAGTCGTCCGCAAAAAGTAGACATGGACTTGAAAGAACATCTGGAAGGTCATTGACGTATATCAGAAACAGCAAAGGTCCCAAAACGGAGCCCTGAGGAACTCCAATGGAGACCGGCGCCGCAGAAGAGTAGGTCGAGCCTACTTCACTCGGAATGATCTGTCTGATAGGAATGCCTTGATCCAGTGTAGGATTTTCCCTTGAATCCCGTAAGACTCGAGTTTGTGGAGCAGAGGGACGTGTGGGACTCGATCAAATGCTTTTGAAAAGTCGAAAAATATGGCATCCGATATGAGTCCCTCGTCCTTGGCTTGGGTTGGGCTGCCCATAAATACATGCAGCTAGTGAGGCTTATAGGCTGTAGCTGCCAGGCGATAGTCGGTCACCAGTTTTGTAGATTGGCGTGACAATCGCTTCCTTCCAAACAGAGGGAAGGTGGCCTTCGTCAAGCGACTGACGAAACAGCAGATGGAAATGAGTTGCCAGTGTGTACGACGTTTCCTTCAGGATCCTTGGGTGGACTTCGTCGGGCCCCAACGCGCAGAATGGGTTGATCTTGTGCAGGAGTTGACGAATGTCCTCCACCGTGAATACCAAGTCGGTTAGAGGCCGTTCGTAGGTACGCCTTGACAAGGTTGGATGTGACGAGGACGCTGGGACTGAATACAGACCTGCATAGTGATCTCTGTAGAACTCAGATACCACTATTGGGTCACTCGTGGGTTCCCCGTTCCTGTCCCTCAGGGAGAACGCGGATGGCTTGTTTCTTCGGCGATGTCGCATGTATTTGAACAGCACATTTCTGTTCTTCCGGGCGAGGTCTAGAATGGTGGCTTGTTTTCGTATGTTCCATTGGCGGATTTCCGATTTACAGCGGTTCCGCATTTTACGAAATGCCAGCTCATCTTCTGTGTCTCCTGTAGTCAACTTTTTGAGAAATAGTTGTGACCTCTTTTCCAGAAGACGCCGGATTCTTTTGGGTAGTTTACGGCTCATCCGACTGCGTGCTGGTTTTTTGGGACGAACATCGCGTCAGCCTCGTGAACTTTCTGGACAATAGTCCTATATAAGTCTTCCACTGAGGCTGGTCCCAGTTTAACTTGGTTAAGAAAGATGCGCATTCGAAAAGTCTCGGCAGAAGTTTCGAATCCACGTTTGGGGTTCGGGATTTCTGGCCCAATAGCAGATGAAATCAAAGGTGAGCACACAGTGGTCGCTATGTCCCAGTGGAGCGTTAATTGTCACCTGATCAACGAAATGTCTTTCGTTGGTGATGACCAGATCCAGGAGGGACGGTTGTTGGCCCGCGCGGTATCTGGTGGGTGCAACGACATGTTGAGTCCAAGCGCTCTGTTGAACGACTTCGGTCAACGCCGCTGGTCCACTTGATCTGACGGACTGGAGCTCCGTCCAGGGGTCCTTTGGAGCGTTGAAGTCACCTACCAGCAGGAGATGAGTGAAGTGGTAGCTGGAGGAGAGTTGCCCAAGGGTTCGTATGAGGAAGTGGTCATCTTCCGGAGGACTCGAGGGGCTACGGTAGACCACACCGAGAAGGAGAGAATCGGACCCGCGCAGCGGGACTTGAAGCCACAGTGCATCACAAAAAGGTGCAGGAGTGGTGTATACGGGAGGATCGCGGCTAGAGGCGCAACAGCTTGGAAGGAAGAAACACGTTTATCTTTGGAGCCAAATATGTCTATTCAAAACTTATGAACAACTTTAAGATAGTTGTGGTATCTTATGTTCTTCAGAGCACTCTGATCCAACCAACTCCAGCTTGCAGCGTCTACTCAAACAAGGCAGACCAGCTGACTATCAACGACGGTGGTGTTCTGGTTGGGACCAGTCGTGCGCGGGCGGAGTATCCAACGTACGTGAAAATGTTGTCGTCTATTTCCTTAGCGGTGGGCTCCACACTCAATTCACAAGCTCAGAGCTAGACTGGGTGAGCTGCGCAAGAGCAGGTTGAGGAATCCATCGACATATCACCCACCAGAGTTGACCTCGACATGGAGGGCTGCTGCCAGGACTTCACAACTATTGGCCAGTAAACTAAAACGAACACAACGTTGACGTTTTCAAATCATGAAGCCGTAAAAGCCACAACTCTGACGGCAATGTACGTAAAAATCCTACTTAGACCCAATTAATTACGTTGACTTTAGACGGCTTGGATTTCCGAAAACACAAAAATAAAGAGACTGCGATTGAATAAGCATACTGAACTTTGATAATTTTGGAAGATGCTTGCTGAATTTGAGTTGTAATCTTTCGCAAAATTGCGCCTTTTGAGAACTCCACCGTAAAGTCTACTCCCCAGCGGTCCCATCTAACGCAGGAGTGACCCGACGGAGCCTCGCAGTGACGCAATGACCGCTACCTCAATACAAAGGCAAAATGATGCAAACAAAGACGTGTTCACCATAAGTCTTTAAATAACTGTGGCTCCGGGCGTCCAAGACTTGGTATTGCACGATTTTAAGTGGCAATTATTGACATTTCTCACCACGGAAAAAAAATCATCTTCCTCCCACACGGGGCTCCGAGGGAGGCATAACCCCTCCAATCGAATCGCCGAGGTATCAAAATCATCCGATTTAAAACAAACAAATAATCTTTGCAGCTTCATTGAAACTCTGGCTTCAAACCCGGCATAGAACTGATAAATCTACAAACCACTCTGGATACAAACTTTTCTGCCCCTCGCTTTCAGTCGCAGCAGAAGTAACGTTGAATTTTTTATTCATAAACTGTCTCAGTTTTCTCAACAAACGTCTTATCAATCAACAGTCGCCTTGGTTTTAATGACCGCCTGCACTTGCATCTACAGCTGCCTGGCTCACACCAGACCTGCTTGATGCTGAGATTACTATAGAGGGTTCCCCCATTATCTGGGCAGAATCGATAGACATAACAGCAGGCAAGGTTCTCTCCACTTGAATGCGGTCCAGCTTACTCTAATCGTTCTCTCCAACATTGCTTCTATACATTGTGCGATGCAACGTGGATTTAATTTCAGCCGTGTGAGATCGGTCTTCTTCTCGGCATAGTCTACTGTTGCACCTCACGTGTGCTAGGAGACGACCCATTTTTCATACAAAGCTCTGAGCCACTCTTCCTCAGCTAACTCTCCGAGTATCTGTTGCAGGTAGGGAAATAACACTTCTAAGAACTCCTGGATGAAGTTTTAGCACATGAGATTTAGTAAACATTTTGCACTAGCGCTGACCAAAATCACTATACAGGGCGCTTAAACTCAGCATTTTGTCGTACCAATCAGATACCGGCTAGGTCGAATACCATCCTTTCCGGATCTGGTTATCACAGATAACGAAACAAATTATTCGCCTTTTTCTTCAAGGAAAAAATGTTTCTGCACGCGAAGGCGCATTTTAACTTGTGTGGCCTCACGCTGTTGTCCTTGGTCGGAAAGGTAAATACTGATGTGTCAACCATATGTGGAAATCGACTACGTCAGGCTGAGGTAATAAAACAGAACGTAAAGTCAAGTGACTCTATAACACAAACGCTCAAGACTGGCAACAGTCATAGTGGTCATGCCGATTCTATATCCAAAAATTTATTGGTTGTTGCATAATCCAAGGATTTATGGATTAGTCAGCTCAAAAAAGAGAGTAGCCGCATGTTGAGATCTCCACGTCGGAGATATCTGGCGTGAGCCAGGTCTCTGTAAGTACAATTGTGGACGGCTGTTCAAAGCAAGCTGACCGTGTAATATCGTGAAATTTGTTGAAAAGACTGAGACAGTTTGTGGACAAGCATTTCAACACTGTCTCTGCTGCCTTCGAAAATGAGGACTCCAGAGGACTGCTGCCGGAGACGTTAGCAGATTTAATAGCTGTACGACGGGTTTGAGTCCAAGGGAATGAAAGGGTCTCCGCGGCATACTGGTCATCTTCCTGCCCTGGTGGCTGCGAGGGCCTCCTGATATGACGAAGTTTAAGTAGTTTCTCTGACTGCAGTCGTTTTCTCTTCGTGTTTGTGTGGACTCCTCAGTAGCCCTTGATCAGCGTGGCCAACTGGATGTGCGAAGGATTTTCAGGTTTGTAATTGAACTGTTGGTTGAAATTTAACCATCTCTGTGTTACTGTGCTTCCCACCAAATCCAATAACTTTCTATACAGTTCGCGTTCCGGCTCGTGTGTTGCCACCATCTCTCTCTTCGAAAGGAACTATTACGCCCGCCTCCACATCAGCGACACCAGTGAGTCACTACAGTTTAAATGTATACCATTTTTCTGAGATCCCTGCTACCATTTACCCGCTTTGCTGGTCCCTCCATTTCATCATCCCCACTTGCGCTTTTGTGACCCTGGCCACGAGCCCGATAGTCCAAGGCCGCGAGGCCTCAGCGGTTGTTTTTGGCTTCAGTTCAATTTGATCGGCTGGATGATGCCAACTTTGCTGCTTCACCAGATCTGATGTTCTGGTTTCTGATTTTCCACAGCTTACATTTCTCTTGTCATATTTCAGGCATGAAGCCTCTTGTTTTGCCCTCCCTCGCTTTGTTTTTGCCCGCCACCTTCAAATCCTAACGATCTGACCTTGCTTGATGTTCTCTTCGGCAAAAGAGCTTCCCTGCTCTTGCCGGTTTAGTGACGACCACGCCTATATTGGATACAGCTCACTGCCTATGGCGCTGTCCTCTTTTCCCACCCAAAACCCCCTGTACTCACAGTCCCACCAGTCATACCTTTATTCTGACTGTAACCTTATGATCATGCCTGACGGCATGCCCCCACAAGTTGGGAGTAAACATTATTATTATTATTATCTGAGCTCGTGCTCAAGTCAGGGTACGTTGCACACTGCTTGAAGTGATGGTGAGACTGTGTATCCTATAACCCGCCCATTCCTGGTGGCCACTGAGCCTGCATACAAGCGTGACACCAGCATCCTTTTAGAGCAGTGGGATGATTCTGGTATCAAGATTCTGTTTGGACAAAGTGTGAAAGTTGCCTGATAGCTGGTGTGTTGATATCAGGATCTGTAGCGACGGTTTAACCCGGGCCTGCAGCTCTAAGTGAATTTCACCGCCACAGATTGTCGCGACCGCCTGCCCTCTAAAATTACACATCCTTCGGAAGCATGCCGAGACTTTTGGAAATGGTATTTTCTCCGCTTCAGAGTTTTCCGAAATACCGCTTCACTTATGGGAGAGGCAGCTGCTGTTTTGAACGTCTTTAGGCTTCATATCACAAATACAACGAATCTGTTCAGCTTGCTGGTTTTGTCGCACGCCGACCAACCCCGACGACTGTTGGTTTTTGCGGGACGAGGCTTTTTATTCACGAATGACTGTAAAGATGAAGAGTATCCGATATGTCGATGGGGGTTTCGAGCGCATCCATCATGTAAGTTTTGCCAGCGCTACTGTAATTTTCTTTGGTTGGCGCTTCTCCCCGTAAGCGCGTTACGCCTAATACCATGGGGCCAGTTAGTCTATACTACTGACCTTGATCGATCTTCAAACCCCAGGTAATTGTGTGCCGTAAAGCGTTCGCGTTCTACATTTTCTGCTTAAGATTACATCAGATCGACAGGGGTAATTTGAAACTGCTGTGATTGCGATAACCTGCGACATCAAGTATTAGAGTTGTGTGATGACCGTGGCTTTATTATGGTTTCAACTAAATGAATGCTGTTGGTAATTTTTTAAAGCTACGAGTCAAAATCTGTTGTTAATTTGACCTGTTTGTCCCGGCTTTTTTGGCCCTGCACGTTATACTGGTTAGGAGCAGAATTCGAAAGATTCAGCTATACTAAATGGCTGAATAAAAATCGCACAGGCGGTACGTACTGACTGTTCTTGCGGAGGTGTTCGTCATCCCGAGCAGTTTCGTACTGGTAACATTTACTTCACCTGTAAACATACTAGATCCGCTACTACAAAGTACAAAAACCTATAGGGAGCCAACTCGCCCTGGTATTTCACGTCGGTAATAGTGACTTCTCAACAGCATATGTGGTGGTGTTTATTCTAGGATTGACAACATCGCTGGCGACATAAAATGTGCGACGGTGAACGCCGATGCATTAGAACTGCAGAGCCACGAATATCCTTAGCTTTTTTCCGAAGGCAGAAGCTACTTCTTACCATGCCTTTTGTGACGTTTGCATTCGCGGAAATGCAGGAGAAAACTCGAATTGTGCATTAAACTGGCATTTGGTAACGGCCACTGTTGGAATTGGTCATAAGTATCTTACGAACTTGCCTGCCGGTCTACAGCGTCAACTGATTTTGTAGATTAGTGTGACAATCGCGTCCTTCCGGGCAGAGGGGAGCCCGCTTTCGTCCGGCGATTGACGAGACACCAGGCGTAAATTCTTTGCCTGTGTGAGCGACGCCTCGTTGAAGATCCTTGGGTGGACCTCGTCTGGCCCGTCCCACCTCCTGAAGACCAAGTGTTTTGGATGCCTTTGTAGTCATTTCTTGTCGAGATTGAATGTGAGGAGGTTGCTGGCTCGGAATACAGGCCTGCATTGTGTTCCATGTAGATTTCAGATACCACTATTGGACCACTTATGGGCTCACCATTTCTGTCCTTCAAGGAGAATGCGGTATGCGTATTCCTCCGGTGGTATCTCATGTGCCAAATCAGCCATTTTTCTTTTTAGGCGAGGTCAGTTTCTAAGCTGTTTTTAAGTTCCGTTTGTGAATTTTGATTTACAATGATTTCGCACTCCTGTTGTTTTCTGCGCCACTCAACTCAAGTGATAAATACAAGAAAAACTAGTCCGTTACCTCAGAAGTCCATCCCCGTCAGTCCTTATACGTTTAATTTCACCAACCCACTATCTCTCTGCGAGCTTCTACCGGTTTGTGCTAGATCGCTTGTACTTTAATACCATTCGTTAGCTAACCTAACTCTTCCTGGTCCCTAGCCTACCAAGTACAAATCCATCCCTACCCCATATCATCTAACCACTTATTGTCCCCACCCTAACAGCGATAGACGTCAAACCTTTCTCTCTCTCCATATATACATATATATATATATATATTAATGCCCAATGGCCTTGTCTGTGACGTCCATTACAGGGCTATACGAAAACCGAGGTATGTCGAGCCAGTGGTGGCACGGCGCTGCCATACCCAGTTTGATAGCACAGTCGCAGCTGTTCCCTTCCAAAGCTCGACAGTACCCTCTCGCCCACTCGTTCCATTACCTCTAAATATGAATAAGCTCCTTACCTGGCCCCAGCTACCTCCATGTTATGTTCATTCCAAACCGGTGAAACTGTCATTCGAATGTAGTCATTCCGTTGGACCTTCAATCTCTGTTCCCCACAAAAAATCAACAATTTCCTACACAGTTCTCGTTCTGGCTCGTGTGTTGCCACCACCTCACTCTTCCAAGGAACTATTATGCCCAACTCCACAACAGCGAAACCAGTGAGTCTCTGCCGTTTCCTTGTACACCATGTTTCTCAGATTCCTGTTACCATTTATCCGGTTTGCTAGTCTTTCCACTTCATTGTCCCTAAATACGCTTTTTATGAACATGGCCATGAGCCCGACAGTCCAAAGCCACGCGGCCTCAGCGGCTGTTCTAGGCTTCAGTTCAATTTGACCGGCTGGATAACGCCAACTCTGCTGCTTCACCAGATCTGATGTTCAGGTTCCTCGTTTTCGGCAGTTTGTGTTTTTCTTGTCATGTGCCAGGCAGGAAGCTTCTCGTTCTGCTCTCCCTCGTTTTGTTTTTGCCCGCCACCTTCAAATCCTAACTCTCTTATCTTGCTCGAGGTTCTCTCCAAAAAAGAGCATACTAACTGTGCTTCCCTGCTCGTGTCGGTTTAGTGGTGACCACGTCTATGTCGGATAAAGCCCACCGCGTATGACGTTGTGGCTTTTCCCCAAGACCCCTGTACCCACAGCCTCCGCCTTTATTCTGGCTGTAACCTTATGATCATGCCTGATGGCATGCCACTCACAAGTTGGAAATAAGCATTTTTATCAATTTTCCTTCGGAAAAATACTTTGGACCGTTATCAAGAAGTTGGGAATAAAGATTATTATTATTCTTTAGGGTAGCTTTTGGTTCATCCGACTTCGGATTAGCTTTTTGAGACATACATTGCGCCAAATTAAAGAATTTTTAGCACCATGGTCTTGCATAGCTCTTCCACTGAAGCTGGTTCCACTTTAAATTTCTCAAAAATGCTACTCATTTCTGAGAATTCTGCATGGCAGAAGTTTCAAATCAACGTTTGAGGTTCCGGATTTTGCACCAAGTAGCAGGTGGGATCAGACGTTAGCACATAATGGCCGCCACGTCCCAGTGGAGCTTAAATTAACACCTGATAAACTAGGTATCTTTCGATGGTGATACCCAAACCCAGCAGGGATGGTAGTTGGCGTGAGTAGTATCTGGTGGGTGCGATGACATGTTGAGTCCAAGCCTCCTGTTGAACGACCTTTGTCAGTGCCGATGCAAGATGTCCGATAGACCCGACGCGCTAAGGTTCCATCCAGGAGGCCTTGGGAGCGTTTAAGTCACCTGCCAGTAATAGATGCGTGGCAGATGCGGTATAGCTGCTCGATGGTTTGTATAAGGACCTAGTTATCTTCCGAAGGACTCAAGGAACAACGCCAAATCATTCCGACAAGATGAGAATCGGACGCACGCAGCGGCAACTGAATCCACAGTGTATCACATAAAGGTGTGGGAGTGGTGTCGGATAGGAAAATCGGCATAGGCAGGGTCGAATGGATGCATAAAGCAAACCCACCTGCCCTCCAGCGTTTCCAGTCAGCTCAGAAAAATCGGGTAGTCCTATGTATAGATCTCCGTGTCGGGGACATTCGGTTAAACAAGGTTTCAGTAAGTGCGATTATGAATGGCTTTTTGAGGCGAGCTGAGAGTTTATTATTGCGGAGTTTGTCGTAAAGACTGAAGCGGTTTTTGAATAAGTACTACAACATTATCTCTGCTGCGTCCGAATAAAGAAGTGTAAATTCACGTGGTGGAACATGTCAACTTCTATACTGATATAGCCGTTTTAGCTAGACGGAGCAACCTAATTCACTGAGGTTCTTGGATCGGCCTTCCTTATCACTGTGAATGCACGCATGGTTTTTTGAAAAAAACCTATTAAAACTTGCTCCGCTCATTTGAAAACTTGGGCGGCTGGGAATGCTGCATGAGCACACTTGACCATAATGAATCCACGTGTAAAGTTTGCGATGTCCGAGAGATGGTGCTGTTGTAACAAACAGCCTGAGGTATTGCGGGAGAGGTCTATAAAAACTCCAGTATCCAGTCATCGCTTTGTGCTAACAAAAAGTTTGACACCTGTATAAGGATGTTGTCGGGGGTAGACAGTGGTGCTGGGGTGTGCCTTGACGACAAAAGGTGAGAGGATATGTGTGGAAGAGTTAAATGAAAATACGGTAGCGACGCTGCGAAAATTCATGGCCCTTTTGGGTAGATGAGTTATCTGGCCGCGGTAGAGAATAGTGTTCTCGCTGCAACAAACTAAGCAGCCGGCATATTCTATACCACTGGTGACGTATTTGCCACGTATACACTATGCATATTTTGTATCCTTGTTCTGAGAAGATTTTCGGGACACCGTAGCGGTGATTTAACTTTGTCGTGGCGATTGTGGCCCCACTCCTGTTCTCTGTATGTGAGTTCTTTCACATCCCAGTATTTACTCGAACTCGTAGCCATTTATTCACGCTATGCCTCAAGTCAATAACGTGCGCTCATTTTGTGTTATTTTATTTGGTGTTCAGATGCCAACCTGCTCATACAGCATGAATGATTTGAACCTTGTTGGAAGGAGAAAACTCTCCGCTGCGAAGTCGTATGTTAGGAAACACCAAATAACCAATCACAAGCTTTGGACAGGGAAGTAAACTCATATGTACATATCGTGGAGTTCCAATGCCAGTGCCCTCCAAATTGATGTAGATGCCGCAAAGCAGTGGTCGCTGGATTGGCACCTTCCTCTGAATGACGAAAAGTGTGTCCATATGTCATTTGGAGGAGACTCAGCGAACTCCTTTGTCATGCATGGTGAGAAAGGACCAGAAGACATCACGAGGATAGATGCCAAAAAAGATTTGGGTATCTGGCTCTCTCCAAACCTGTCCTTCTCACTGCACCTTGAGAAATCGGCTCAGAAGGCATTCGCTGTTCTACGGATGATTCGGCGTACCTTCTCTCGTATTACTCGCACGGACTTCCAAATACTCTATGGGGCCTATGTCAGACCGCTCCTTGAATATGCCAACCCGGTTGTCTACTCAGGACGCACGAAAGACGTAATCCTCATTGAGCGTGTCCAGCGAGCTGCTACGAAAATGGTTGCCGGTCTCAAGTCCATGGACTACGAAACGCGTCTCGTGGTGCTCGACCTCTTTCCCTTGGAGTATCGTCGCCTCCGAGGGGACTTAATTCTTACTTACGCCCTGTTTGAACAAGGCTTGGCCAACAGGTTTTTCACCGTTGACCCAGCAAACACACGGCGGGGACACGGTAAGAAGATTTTTAAGCTCAGAGCGCACACCTTCATTAGGCAAACTTTTTTCTCATTTCGGGTAGTTGCTGCGTGGAATAACCTTCCTGAGACGGTTGTCCACGCTCCCTCTAGAACTCAGTTCAAAACACTATTAGACACTTATTTACGCGAGTCCTCGCGCTGGCAAACATACTGCCCCGCGCTGAGAACTTAAAGAGCAGTGCTACACCCTTTTTTCACTTGTGCCTTTCAGGTGAACGACAGCTGCTGAACGACAAGAACAAAACCGACCCGGGAAACTTGGGCAAAACCTCGCTCTTGTGTATCAATCCGTGAATCCGTGAAACATTCCTTCGCATCTTCTCGAACTTTCATGGATATTCATTGACCATTACACAATTGCAAACGAAGACCACAAAGCAATTACGCAAGTTCCATAGTAAACTTTACCTCCCATTAGACGCTGGGCGGATATTCGACATAATCACAGACTACTTACATGCTTCAGCAGTGGTATACGCCGTTACACTGGTAGCATGAGTGAAGCCCCATCATCGACGGCGCACCCATATACAGGCCTGGCGGTTTCGGGGACCAGGCAGATTAGGCGGAAATTCATGCGATCATGGTAGCAGATTGTGGGCTGTTCAGTTTAGTAGGGTAGTCCACTATTTGATGGATGCTCCTGACAGCAGCTTGGCCTTTTACTGTTCTTGCTATACATACATACACCTAATGCCAATGATTCGATCACCCGTATAGCTCCTCCTATCTGTTCGCTGTTGACATTAGGACAGCTTACACACTTAAGGCAAGTGACTTTGTTTCTACTCTTGCTAACATTCAGTCTGATCTGAGTTCTTTATCATCCTGGTCCTCTAACTCCTGTCTTTCTTTCAGTGTTCCCAAATGCCAAGCTCTATCGCATCGATTCCAGATACCTCCAGAAATGCTTATTCCTACTGAAATCTCGATATCTACCCTTCCCGAAGTGAGAGGCCCATGTCATAGGTATTCCTGTGCGCTTAGTCTTTCCAAACACGCATGGTACAGATTGCTTAAAGCCCACAAGCCCTGCGCTTCTGTTTGCCCACCTTTCCATAATAAGCCGCATTTAATTGCCACCTTTGAGCAGTTTGTAAGACCCATTCTTTAGTCTAGCCCTGAATTCGCCTCACAGTACTGAAAGGCGTGAGGGACTGCTGTGGAGAACGTACGGCGCTCGTTTAATAAGTCCTTGTTTCTGGTGTCATCCACAATGCCATATCGTATTTGCTGTTTGCCCCTTGGGCTGAATCCTTTATGAGTGAGGCGCATTAGGTTAAACCTAGGCCTCCTGCATCGCCTAACCTACCGACGAATTTAACTAGCTGAATGCCGCCCTGATCTTTCTCTTCCCTCCATGTAATATCCGCAACTCTGGATTATTGGTCCCATTGTCAACCTGTCAAACTGTCTTTAGACAAATCCTTCTCCTTTGACTGTATTCTAAACTATGGAACAAGCTTTCCTTCCATTTCCGTACTATATCATCTCATGTAGGCTTTCGAAAGACCTCCGATTCTTACCTTTCCATTAAGGACCCTGAGCGTCTTTTCGCACTACAGCCTGCATAAGGCCCTTCCTTTGAACTCGGTCCTAGGCACTTCAAATTCACACTCTCATCCCAACTGCCATATAACCTGGTCCTAGCATGCACACTCATCAGCTTGGATCCTCTAGCGTGAACCCACACATGAGACAGCTACCCCCCTATGTGTTCTTTTCCATCTTATGCATCTCTTACGCAGGCGTTTTACCTGCTGGTACTACATCTTCACCTGCTCTATAAAGCGTATCTGAGTTGCAGAGTATCTAGCGCCTGCCATCGTAATTATTTTTGTGCCTGTCTCCACTGACCACAATGTACCTCCTTAACTCCGGTCTTAAGTTTCGGTGACAAATCCATTTAGTCCGTGTTCTTTCAAGCCAAGTCTCACCCTTGAATAACTGTCAGCTTCATTTAATGACCATGCTGTGCTTGCCTAGGTTTAACATACCTTAGCCAAATTCAAGCCTTATATCCTCGAAGGCGGTGCACGCACATCAACTGGTGAATCTGAAGATGTGCAATGAATGTTGGTTCCACGGCCCACTCATTCACTTACACACATAACACTGTGGTGCGTCTCTACTTGACATCGCGGTTCACACCAATGCTTTGTCGTCGTGTAGCCATATTACACAGGCCATCAAAATCTCCATTCTACTCACATGGCCCGAAAGGTTACTGCCGTTTCATGTGCCTCCCGGACTTGCCTCTTCCAATGTTTGTTTGTTATTTGCTCGTTCGAAATGCTTGAACTGTTTTACTGGCCTGGCTTCCCCTGGCCGGATAAAGTATCTGGTAGCTAGAGTTATTCACTCTTGCACAAGACGCAATTATGACCGCTTGTTTGCTTGCCACCCTGCAGACCTGGTGACATGCACGAGGGATGAAAACCTTGTGTGGTGGACGGATACGCCCTGAAGGAAGGCCGCCCTGTCCGTGCCCATGGCCGCCCATGTTGCGTTCTGATACTCGCCACCCCTTTAGTATCACGGGTGCATCGCCCATCGCCGGTGGTTTTGAGCCTGGCCTTTAACTCAGGAAATCCAAAAAAGAGCACCGCTGTTGTTTGTATGTAGCTGGATCGGGCCTGTCCCGCTTGTCATTTGTCTGGCAACACCACAAAATTAAAGCGAATGACAGATGTCCTTTCGGTTAATTCTGAAAAAAGATACACGAGATAGACTAAAAGGATTGTACGAGGCTCACGGCTCACATCGAGGTTCAAGGCGTTGCCACCTTCGCCTTAGTTGTGGTTGCACCACCCGAAGTTCACTTCATCAACCAGACTTAACACACACGTTCTTCCCTCTTGTTCTGTGAAGCGATCATTTACATATAAAATGTCAAGACCTCATTGGTACCTAAATGCCTGCGGTCACGGCTGCCACATCTTGGCTGGTTTTACCATGCACCATTTGGTTCTTGGAGCTGACAGCAATGGCTCGGTGACTGGCGACTCATACTCCTGCATTTCTGTTAAGGTCACGTAGTGGATTCCAGTTGAACTACAGTCCTTATCCATTACATCGGAAGCTGCTGTTCAACCGTTTATTATTTGTCTCCTGTCTATGTTCACAGAAACCCTCCTCCCTTTTGCGCAACAGAGCTCCTGTGATTGGATTCTTTAGCTGGGCTAAAAATTATTGCCACCCCCTGTCTAACTCACCATGTAATCGTCCGTTCCAACTAGTTCAACGGTTAGCCTTCCTGCTCCCTATCTCGGCGGCTAAGTCCTTACCTACTCAAACATAGGCAAATACTCTCGCCTTGGCCGCACTCCTTCTGATCGACTGACGCAAAACGAGACAAAACTCTTACTACAAATGATAGTCTCCTGCATCGCTATTCGAAGGTACTGCATACATGTAGAGCAGAAACCCGTTAATAATGATTTTTGTCCTCATAATGCATCGTCAACATCAACTGGTCTTTGGTTGCTAGGTCAGCCAATAAAAAATTTGCCCTTTCGCAGGTTCATTTGACTCACTGTCACCCTCTTTTAATTTTTTTTACATTGGACGCCGCTTTATCCGATACCTCAAGGAGTGCTACTGTTCTTATCCTATTCGTACTTCTTTCTTACTCCTCCCTCTTCCCAAGCTTCCAAATTCGGCTGTAGTTGCTCCGAACGCTAATCTTGCTGGTCTGCGGTCTACACCCACACGGCCCCCTATTTGAATCAAAATTACCCGTGACTCTACACTAGCCTGACTCTACCTGTGTCATTCTCCTCGTCCAACCCAGATCCAGCTGCCACGGAAATGGGTATCCCCCGTCCGACTGTGGCAATATTGACGACCATTGCGGAAGTATCCAGAAACAGAAGTATGTCAGTGCAATGATGGCATGTCATTGCCATACCCAGTCTGATGGCACCCCCGCGACTATTTTCTTCTTATCCTCGACCGTTACCTGTTGCACAACCTAGCCTGTAATTGCAACTAGAAATAGATTTTCCACCTGGCCCCAAACACCGCTGGGGCTGCTAACAGTTCCGTTCAGATTTAACCTGCCTGGTTTTTTGTTGCGATTCTGGCTTGCCCCTTCCACAAGTTTAACTGCATTTGCGGTGTTCCTTGGGCCTTATGCAATGGCACTACCTTTCCATCGAAACTATCTTTTACACCTTAATTCCTTACAACGGCGACACCAGTGAGTCTACTTAGTTTCAGTTTAAACCATATTTTTGAGACCAGAGTTGCGATTTGTATTGACTTCGAATTCTTCCATCTCCATCTCCATTTTCGCCTTTTGTGACCCTGGCTATTTACGCAACCGCCCATGGTCACTCATGACCAGCAGTGATTTTCAGTTTGAGCTCATGTCAACCGCTTCGGCATTGAGCTATTCGTAACTCATGTCCATGTCCTTGTTTTTTGGTTCACACAACCGCGCTGACGTTTCACGTAATAAGCATGTCTCTTCGGGTGTACCTTCTTCCCGTTGTGTTGTTGTCTGCCACGTCCAGACTGTAACGGCCCGACCATGCTAAATGGGCATATTCCCTACAAGTCGGGAAATAAACCTACTATTAGCAGTATTAATAAATGTTCTCTAATTTGCCCTTCCTATCTCCGTCATATTTCATGCGACCTTTCTTTACGGAGCAACATGTAATCTATAACGGCTATGCTTCCTATTGGAGGGCGTTTCTTAGTGGACCAAGTGCAAACCGTTCAAAATTCAGAAAGAGGACTCACACAAAGTCCCGTTAAAAAAGGTGCAATTGAGTTTAAGCTTAATGCTCTTGCCTTGTTGCGGGAATATCGCCCATAAGCGGAGTTGCATTTGCAAATTTATATAAAATAAGACGTAAACGTAGCGTCCAAAATGGTTTTGAAAAATCGCCTTACCTTTGCTTTTATTCGCAGCAGTAAAAGTGAGGGCAATTCGAATTATGTCCCGAAGTGTTTGGTGACCCTCGAGCGTTGCTCATTTGAACAGGCGGCAGACACCAGAAGACCATTGCAATATTGCATCTGTAAATTTCTCAACATTGAAAACTTTTTAGATTTGATGAAGTCAACTAACATGTAGACAGTCCTCTCACTGAAAAGAGGGTAGATGTTTAAACCATCTGCCTGAAGGTCACGATTTGGAAACCTTCTAACATTTTATTGCTGCGCACTGCAGGTGGCTTGCAGTTGGCGCGAAACGGCTCTACAGTACGTTGAAATAAACTACGACGAGGTTGGCACCAGAATATCTAATAGAATCAAACAAAAAGAGCGTACGTTATTGACTTGAGGCATAGCGTGAATAAATGGCTACGAGTTCGAGTAAATACTGGGATGTGAAAGAACTCACATACAGAGAACAGGAGTGGGGCCACAATCGCCACGACAAAGTTAAATCACCGCTACGGTGTCCCGAAAATCTTCTCAGAACAAGGATACAAAATATGCATAGTGTATACGTGGCAAATACGTCACCAGTGGTATAGAATATGCCGGCTGCTTAGTTTGTTGCAGCGAGAACACTATTCTCTACCGCGGCCAGATAACTCATCTACCCAAAAGGGCCATGAATTTTCGCAGCGTCGCTACCGTATTTTCATTTAACTCTTCCACACATATCCTCTCACCTTTTGTCGTCAAGGCACACCCCAGCACCACTGTCTACCCCCGACAACATCCTTATACAGGTGTCAAACTTTTTGTTAGCACAAAGCGATGACTGGATACTGGAGTTTTTATAGACCTCTCCCGCAATACCTCAGGCTGTTTGTTACAACAGCACCATCTCTCGGACATCGCAAACTTTACACGTGGATTCATTATGGTCAAGTGTGCTCATGCAGCATTCCCAGCCGCCCAAGTTTTCAAATGAGCGGAGCAAGTTTTCATCAATTTTCGAAAAAGCGCCTTCTCTTTGGGTGACTGAAATAATGAACAAACAAATGACCCATTAATTGCGTCAGGCCGCACCTCCTTCTTAACGATAAACCTCAAACGCATACGTCTTTTCGTGATGAGTCTCAACACTTCATCATGATACGTGGTTAACAACAACGTCGGAAAATATACAAATTAGATACAATGACGGATCCGGGTACATAGGTACTGTTCGTTATATCTTCCCACTCGCCATAAGAAAACTGCACAAAGGCTATGCACCACCATGAAAAATGATCGGACGTTCGTTCACGCGGATTTCAAGATGTGTAGCGCGTGCTTCAGATCACCACTCGAACGCGTCCTACAGGTTGTCTAACGACCCACTGCGAGAATTGTTGCCGCCCTTAAATCAGTGAACTATGGAACTCGTCTCGAGGTGCTTGGCCCATTGCTCTTGGAGTGTCGTCGCTTCCGGGGAGAATTAATACTAACTTACGCCCTGTTTGAACAAGGGTTGGCCGACAGTTTTTCAACGTTGGACCAACTAGCAGACGGTGGGGCATGGTAAGAAGCTTTTCAAGCCCAGAGTGCACATGTTTATCAAGCAACGGTTTTTCTCATTCTGGGTAGTCTGTGCGTGGAATAACCTTCCTGTGACGGTTGTCCACGCTGCACCTAGTACCCGGTTCAAAGCATTACTAGACGCTTTTTCCTGCGAGCCCTTGCGTGGCTAGATTACTGCTCCTCGCTGAGTACCTAAAGAGAAGTGATATATCCCTTTCTTGCTTGTGCCTTGCACGGTAATGAAAGCCGTTGAATGACAAAGACGAGCCAGTTCCGTAAAGTTTTGGTGAAAGCCTAGACCCTGTTTATCAGTCTGTGTGTGCATGCGAACAATGATCATATTGGCAGGGGTGCATGTGATACTGAGTAGATAGTTGCGAATCCTCATAGAAATTTCGGAGATGATAAAAAAGTAATTTGGCTTTTCCTGGTGTTTGTCGTTGCCAGGTGCTCGCAGAAGAACCACGGAACCCTGAATGTGAAAACTTTCCGATACCCACGCCTGTATGCAAAACTGAACCTGTTGAACTTGCCTATGGTGTCCATAGTTTTAATGGATAAACAGATGTTGATCTCGTAATCTCAAGGCAACGCGGTCTGACACGATGTGCGAGTGGCGAGCTATGCGTTTCTTCGTACTCCTAGGGTTTTTAGCTATAGGTAAGCTCAAGACATGTTTTAACACCTTTAAAGGGAAGTCATGTTCGGATCTGGATCTAAGAACCACGGCGTTTACTTCAAAAGAGGCGGTTCTTGCTACCCGAACTGTAGTTATTGTGGAAGGCGAAGCTAAGTGCCGTAATAAGGAAGTACGTGAAGTCGTATCATTTCGTCAACACACTGTTTCAGAGCTTAGATTTATTTATCGAACTAAATGGTCAACTCAGCCCCGTTGCTCGTAACCCAGAAACCGACAGTTTCCAAGTATGATATGTTATGTTGAATGCGGCGAACTTTTCAGGGCACTTTTGTTTTTGATCACAAAGATTTGCCCAAGGGAGACCACAATGTCCGCTTCTATGACGAGCTTGGTGCTGCAGCTTTTCGTCGTGCTTCAAAGACCGGTGGTGATGAAAACGCCGTTACTCCTTTGTTCACAGTCACAGTGAAGCACAAGGTGAGTCTTGTCTATTTTGTCGTGTGGTCATTATAACTTTAGGGAATATCTACAACGCCGTGGATCTACTCTGAGACCATTGTGTTGCTTGCGGCATCATCACTAACCCTCGGGGCGTTCCTGACAAAAAACAAGGCTTTCTAATGCTTTCCTGTATCTTGTGATCCATATCTGTTTCTTACTTCCTGTAATGTGTATATTGTTTTTCGAACCGACTCGTTCTTGTTTTTTACTTCTTGTGTACGCAAATTACGCGAAATGTCACGGGTCTCATTGCCTTTTGTGAATGCTGCAAGCAGAACCTCTGTGATTGCAAACAATGGGTATATTGGGAATATCAATAAAGAGCCAAGCGGGGCACCATACTGCACTCGATCGGAACTGAAATCCAATTTCATATAACTTTCCGGTGGTAAAGTGTAGACGGCAGTAACGCGTTGTTGCGCATCCCCGTGAACGCTTGCTAGTCATTGGCTTAGTTCATGGTTTCCCATTCCGGAAACTAAACGAACTAATTTCGTCCCCAGCTGATTGGTTTCGGCAGGTCACTATGCCCTGGTGGATGTTTCCTATTAGGCAGGGCTCAACTCAGCCACTGTGCACACGTCCAGGTACTTTGTTTGCTTCCGTTTTGACATCGAGGACATTAGTATAGACGGAAGACACGTTTTGGGCAAGCATTTGCGTCAGTCCACTGTACTCTATGCTGGTGGTTGGTTGCTACGCTGATGCGGTGATCTATTCTACAGTTTTGTGGTTCGGTACTAGTTAGGGTTTGAAAGAAGTTGTTCTGGTTTTAGAATGCCGCAGAGTACGCGACCATGTCAGGTTTGTCATCACTAGCATGTTTGAGAGGACATCTACCAAAGCCTGTTGAATCGTAGCTTCTGGTACGTCTCCATGTAGCACGACTAAGTGCTGCAATGAGAACGGTGCCAATGTGAAGTGGCTTGAGGATAAAAATGTGAATCGAATAACTTAGCTAGACACTGCTTGTTGAACACGGAAGATCGTTAAACAATTTTTGTTCAAAAACGTGGAAATAGCTCGGCTTGGAGACTCGCCTGTAAAATTTGTTGCTCTTCTCTCCGCCTTGGCAACCAACTGGTATCTCAATCCACGTGCATTTTGTGGTTTGCTCGGTAGATGTGCACTGAAAAAGGTACCACATCCGATTTTCCCAACAAATCATCTCTGCAAGCTTGTAACCGATACCCATGAAGTGGTCTGCGTACTCACCGTACCCTATGACCTTCGTAGTCCACCACTATCAGAGACGGCAAGAGTAAATTTCAGCAACGTTAGTGTTGACACTGCTGTTTCACTGCTATAAAACAGTTTATCTAACATATTTAAGGCCCTGGAGTGAAAATAAGGTGAGGAGGGGGTCTAGTGCTGGCCTGTCGCAAGCCTTCTGAGGTGCATACACTTTCATACGCTCAATCGGGCAGTCTCGACTGACATCAACGCCACTGACACTGATTAGTCACCGGTTACTGCAATGTCTTTAACCAAGCGCAGGAGGTGCCTCCATCCTGGTAGGCGGACTTCATCAACTACACCTTAACTCTTTGTAATCTCCGCACCCTCCTGCCAAGTAATACGTTGTCCGCGTCATCGTGAAGGAGGTATGGAGAAAAACACTTATCGATAGACGGTGCTTCGGCATGCGTAGCACTTGACCGAGTCACCGTAGTTGATGGTGCTGAATGCTTTCTGCCATTGAATTACCCGCTGTACAACCAAATATACATTTTTAATTACCTGATACGAATTCGTTGACGTCATCTGACACTGGTAACACTTCTGACGCATCGATGGTCAGAAACCCGAAAACGCTTCACATCATTTGTCCACAGAGGCCACGTCTCTCAACCATGCGGCCATGCAGTCCTTACTGTAGCTTGGTACACGCGATCTTTGAGATCAAGTGATATGCCTTTCTAACGCCACAAACGACAAATTAGAAAGCGTGATTCGAGCATTTGAGATTCGTGCACGGACTTCCTCAGAGGCTCTTCCGTCAGAGCTAATACAACTACCGAGGTCTGTAGAATTCTCCCAAACCTCCGGTGATTCTCCTTGAATTTCAAGGATTATGTTCAGAGACTGCACGTTATGAAGCACGACTTTGAAAGTGCAAGGCGCATGCTGAAAGATGTGTTGGTGATCAGTTTATTCGACAAAGATTGTGCTTCATCTTCGAAGCTGAGTATGATGTGTTCTGCGTACTCCATATTGACAAGTCTGTCACGAGCAGCAGTTTGAACACATGGGTTCCAACGTTCGCCTCATTGTTTCATCGACGACGAATTCGAACATTCTTGTTGGCCCCCGACTTTTGTAGGGAAGCTTTTGGAGATTGTTGATCAGCTGTAACACCCTCCGGTGCATAGTGTCCATGCCACCCGAAGAAAGTACGGAGCCTAAGATACTGCCAGATTGCGGAAGCCTAGGCAAAAGCAGTCGAGATGCAGAAGTTGGGTTCAAACCGCGGACCTTCCAGTCATTAATCTCATGTCTCACCCACTGGGCTATCTATAGTTTTTTGGAGAGCTCCCACGTCCAAAGGTGTGATTATAGAGACTGAATTATATTTCTGGGGCTTACCCTGTTGAGCAGGTGTAGTTAGAAACACTGACCGGTTGACAGTCGTTCGCACTCTTGAACTCAAAGAATGTATACTTCAGGGTGTGAACGTTTTGATTTGATTAAGTTGGTCGGTTTTCGAGGTTCGGAGTTAGATTTCAAAATGTTTGAGCGGTTACTGACGGTTACCGCGCTAAGGGTGATGCAAATCAAACAGAGCCGTCAGTCATTTTGCTGTAACCTATGGAGGGAATCGTGTTGATGGAGTGGGATAGGTAAGAAGATGGAATACATATAAAATGGATATGGTAGTGGTAGCGTGTTTCTACTTACCTCCCCTCTACTAGCAGGTAAGGTGACTTAGTCGATTGGAGCACGCGGCAACCAGTCTGAAATGGAAGCACATTTTATTATACTGACGCACACGCCCTGGGATACTGTTAGAACTCAAACCTAGATTAAAGGGTCCTCAACCGAATCCTTCAGCTCAAAAGCCCGACCACAAGGTAGCTTTTGGATGTTTGCAATCCACTACAGTTTAGCGTTTTTTAAGGAACAAGTTGCCGTACATTTCTTAACCCCTAAACCTAGAGTGCCTATGTAGATTGAACAACCTGTTGTGCGAGACGTCTCGATGGCCCCTATTCAGTACTAACTCGGTTGCAATACCACAAACTCCGGTCTGCGTATTTCAAATAACTTTCTGCTGTTCAGCAGAATTGTTATGTGGCATGGGATACCGTAGCAAAGGACAATAAACTGCCCGCTGCTTCAAAGCTGTCTTACGTAGAGGATCGCTGAGCTTCTTCAGTTATCTTCCCGTCCACTCATTCCAAAAATGAATATGTATGTCACACCGTAACGTGAATTACTAGATCATAGAATACCCATCTCTCATGGTAGTGGCGAAGGATTGGGTTGCTACGACTCGTTGCGCTGACGATGGAGGTTATCGGCTGTGGATGGGATGATGACGAGTGAGAGTGATGATGATGGGTGAGACGAATGTTCTGTACTAGACCGTGGAATTTGTTCTCTTCACTGACAGCAATACACCAGTGATACATACTGGTGCTTACTCGCCATAGAAGGAAAATAGTAATGAGGTTCGCACTACACACGACAACCCTGTTTTAAAGTTGGTCGAATTCAGGCTTCAGCAGAGAAAGCCCACCTACGTCCACTCACCAAGAGGGGTCGCTAGAAAACGTTAGTTGACACTTCGTGAATTTAGACTACAGTCAAGTGTCTCACTGAGATACGAACCAACTAAATCATGGTGACTTTAGTAGGTAGGTGTGATTCCGATGAATGAATCACGCTCCGGATTACCAGAAAAGAAGGCGCTCAGAAGCCGGTTGATTTGTTCCGACCATCAAACCCACTTGAGAGCATAGTGCCGGATCAAATAAGACGCGAACCCTTGGAAGACATCACCGTCAGCAAGTGTATGAAGGTGTAGGCAACGGGGGAGAAAATTACTGATGTGAAGTAAAACTTGGGTTACACCTGGTCCTTGGGGCACCTCCATGGTTCTGCGAGTAGTTGAAAAATTTCTGTTGAGGTGCACTTGTAAACCACGTTTCTCGAAGAAATCGTCAACCTACTGCTTCAACTTTTTGTAGAGTGTACACCTGAAGGTAATGAAATAGTCAACATACGAAACCTGGCTATATGCTTTAAAACTATTTTTACTAAAGGAATCCAGAGTAGAGGCCCATACGTGCTGCACACCATAAGATAACCAATATGCTTCATTATGATCTATAAATCACTCACGAGGTCCACTTTCCAATAATCGGTTCACAAAGTTTGGACGCATCGAGGGTGATAGAGAGTTTCTTCGGGTCGAATCGGGAGCTGAGTTTTGGAAATATTTCATTGTTAAGAGATAAGAGAGATTTTTGCGAGTACCTGTGCAAGCTCCAGAGAACTATTTCTAAACAAAATCCGATGGATGCCATCCGGACCTGGTCTTAGAAGTGTCGTTGAATATGTGAAATTGATGGAAAGGAACGTAAAAAGTGATATATGGGAGGTGCACACAACGAAACTGGGGGAACTGAAAAAGTTCGAGACAATCGATACGAAAAGAGCTCAGTTTTTCATGTGGAGGAGGTTTGAAAGCTGCTTATTTGTCGGTAGTGAGTGGGAACGTGAAAGGAAAGAAGTTACAAAATGCAGTTTTTGATAAGCTCTCAGAATGAGTATTGCGTTTAGGCTGGATTGTTCTGTGAGGGAGTAGCTCGTCGCTCGAATTGGAGGTGCTAGTACAGACACCATTACTGGTTGGTTGTGCTAGGAGCTTGTGGTGTGTTGACCGTACTCCCAACTTACGTGTTATTTACTCCATTTCCGAATTACGGGTTCACAGAGCTGCAGGGACGCATCAGTTGGTGTATTGTGCTTACAAGCCTGGGTTTTGTAGTGTCATTATCAGGATAGCTAATCCTTAGATTTACACAGGGAATCTTTCGAAAACCACGGAATGCCGGAGGTAAACATTTACATAGAAGACAAGTATTTCTTAGTATCTTCAGGAAATTTAGGGGTTTATCGTGTAAGGAATATGATATCTTCGGTGAGTAAACTGCTTATTTGCGCTGAAGTTTAGGTACTTGATTTTCCTTTTGTTGGGAGATACCATGAACACGGAACTTCACGTTTTTAGGCGCTCGAAGACTATCGCCGACGGCTAAACGTCGGATGAATTCATTACAAGCTACTTAAGATATTTCAGTAGCTGGAAGGGCAAATCAGTTTGGATACCCATTGCTAAGCACGGAAGTCGTTTTGGTTTTCCAAATCAGCATTTTTCAGGGGTTAATTTATTGCAACATGGTGAGAGGTTATCGGCTCGGTACTCAATTTTTTTAATGACTGAATAAGTATATCACTTGTCAGCGCTGTCAAGCTGCGAAAATCCATCGCTGGACACCTGCATCCGAATTTGGTTTTTTCGTCCATTACAAGAAAATTAAAGTTATCTCCTGTGTATGTATCTGCTGAAAATCAGGGCTGCTGACATTTTTAATTGCACTGTTTTCGGTTAGTCTTCTGATATATTACGATGTCTTGGCATTGCGGGTGCTGATTCTAATGCATCCAACTCCTGTTGCGTCAATTGACTTCACCGGTCTGTTAATGCTTTGTCCGTGTTATGAGTCTGAGTACACCGAAGAGCGAATGTCATCTTGTCACAGTTCAGCAACTCAAATCAACGAGTGCACTCACTGCAAACTAAAGATATATTCAGGATAAATACCGGGCAAGGGAATGCCAATACGCACCACTACCGTGATTCCTGCCCGTGGTTTTTGAGTCCACATACATAGTAAAGCAGCGGCGCCTTCTAAATTGCAGCCAGTATGGCCATGGAGTGTGTGCATTGCCGTATGTAAAATTTAGCACCGAAGAATCTTTCAAAAGAAACAGCCAGTTCTGAACGTGTTTTTGTGGTTTGTACGACTGACTGTCCATCGTCTTTATACGAGTATCTGCGTTTCTGTACTAGAAGGAAATTATTGCATTGCTTTACATTCAGGTTTTTGTGTATACAGTTCAACAAACAGCTATTTTAGGGCAAAAAGTGTCGCCTTCTAACATGTATAAGTTTCTTTCGCTGTTCAGTGTACATCTCGTCCATGGTAAACATATGGGTTCCTTGATCGGGAGCGAACGGATGCAAACATTTGGAAACTTTGTGCGAACTCCTGCAGCCTACACCACTGGACGAGGTAGTGGGATACATTGTCGTTATGATACATAAACTGGTTTGCATTTCACTGTCCTTCGCTGCTAAATAAGAGAGCCATTGTCCGCTTCACTCTTACCTGTCGCATATTCTGGTTAAATCGCACCGCCTGATATCACCAACATGCGATATCGTCCCCGTTGAAGATCACTGATTGGACAGTAGACATTCGAAATAGGGACACTCGGCTCTTTACTAGAGAGCGTATGAAGTTTGGGCTACTCACCTCGGCGATGGAATATTGGTAATTCAGCGTCTATTAACCAAGCTTTCTGCAGTGAACATCGGTCTACCAACCTGTTGCGGGTTCATACCCGATTCATTGTTCAACAATCGTCCTAATCACCTAATAAGACTGGTGGAAGATATATCTTCATTTAACAAGTGCTTCAACCTCAGTAGTCCTGCTGACATACCACGTTGCAACTATTCTGACTGTTTCCTCCAGGCACGAGTATCACAGAGCATTATCGAAAACAATGACCGGCCTTCTGACACCCTGTGAAAGCAAGTTGTTCAGCAACTCCTGGATCCAATTTTTACAGTAAAACTGACTAAACCGGTAGTTGATACCTCGCCAATAATGTGAAAGCTAGTCATAATGGCCTACACTCGGGTATCTCTAAGGGACCGACAACAGCGCTACTCATAAAGTTGCTGAAGATTCTTCGGCAGCCCACGATCGGTTTCGCCCTTCTTGGGGCTCATCAGGTAGGTGCAGTCTCCCGAGTTTCCGTCAACCTTATGTTCTACTTGAAGCCAAATTGCACGAACTTAGCGAAGTACACTCATTTGCGAACAAATTTGGTTTTGCGAGAGACTCACCTGGAACCCAGTTGAATCTCTCGTTTGTGATTTTTCCAGGGAACTGAATGTGCGGCACCAGGCCGCCTCATGTTCCAGTTGTTACGATGTTCGAGATACATCGCGCCTACCTAATGAGTCCCAAAAAGGGCGAAACCGGTTGTGGGCTGTCGAAGAATTTTTAGCAACCTTATGAGTAGTGCATTACGTATATACATGTATCGCGATATCTTGAATATCGTAGCAACTGGAACATGAGGCGGCCTGGTGCAGCACATTCAGTTGCCTGAAAACATCACAAACGGGAGATTCAGCTGGGTTCCAGGTGAGTCTCTCGCAAAAACCAAATTGATATGCAAATGAGTGTATTTCTCGAAAACAGTGCAATTTGGGTTCAAGTAGAACATAAGGTTGACGGAAACTCGGGGACTGCGCCTACCTGATGAGCCCCAAGAAGGGCGAAACCGGTCGTGGGCTGTCGAAGAGTTTTCAGCAACCTTATGAGTAGTCCATTACGAATATACATGTATCGCGATATCTCGAATATCGTAGCAACTGGAACATGAGGCGGCCTGGTGCAGCACATTCAGTTGCCTGAAAACATCACGAACGAGAGATTCAGCTGGGTTCCAGGTGAGTCTTTCGCAAAACCAGATTTGTTTGCAAATGAGTGTATTTCACTAAGATAGAGCTTGTTTCGTCGGCCCAAATGATCAATCTGTCCTTGGCCTATAGCCGCACAACTCTCACAAAATACTTCTTTCCCAGTCTCTCATTATCTATTGAGTCCATCGTTCCACAAATAGAGTGTAATTTCTTCAATGTATCTGACCTGTGTGCAACTCACCTGTTCGTCAAATTAAGCAGCGACCCACAGGCGTAATATGAACAGTGTCACCGTTGAATCCCTCTCAATCCACTTAACCATCTTCTGTAATTGTGTATCGTCCAGAGTACGATTTTGAACCTCGTGCCGTCCCGGGGTTTCACCTCCAGTCCCCTAAACGCCTACCAAGTAATCGGTCCTTTCACGCCAAGTGGTGCAGTAGCTTTCTTCCACCCTTCCCCATCTTTAAAAGCTTCATGAACCAACCGTCGTACTTCAGGGGAATATCGATTAAAGGCCATCCCGAAGCATCTCACGGGTTTCCTGATTAGGGTTCTTCCGGTAGAGCCTATGCATTGGTTTGTTTGATAGGACCAAGGATACGGAACCAGCCAACTAAGTGAAGTTGTGTCCATCATCTCGTGGCTGACTTGACACCGCAACCACTTCTGAAAATCACTGGGAATTCTCGTATTACTTACTACTGGATATTCGAAGGACACAGGTAGCTTCGTACCATCACACTGGTTCTGTGCAGCACCTAGCTTGATTGTTGGTCTGTTCGCCGAGCTTGGCAGTTGGATTGCAAACAATTCGTCACCAATCGAGGCGATATCTTGAATTCGCGTTTGATTGGGATTGCAAACAATTCGTCACCAATCGAGGTGACATATTGAATTCGCGTTTGATTGCCTAATCCTTCCCCCGCTTCTGCCTGATTTTATATAGTTCCTAACACCTTCAAGGTGTTTGGTTAATCCTGAGGTGGTTTTCGCGTAAATTGATTTGGCAAATTAAAATCTAAGTGGCGTTGTGGCCAATAGACCGAGTCAATATGGGTGTTAATTGATTGATTTCTCTGTGCCTCGGCAAATTTCCGCTCCCGTTTTGTCCTTGCGTGAGCAGGCCTTTGGACTTTAGCCGAGGAGAGCTGATATCCTTCTCTGTTTTCGTGAATTAAACAAGTGATATTGGGACATGTCTTCCACTGGAAAGCCTGCGTTCTTATGTTCTGGCGACAAGCTTTCTATCAGTCTGACTAACATAGTGTTTGTCGCAGTCGTTACATCGAAGTCTGTAGATCATGTTTGTTTTCTTTGTTACATCCCGTCTTCCCTCTGGTTTCAAGAGGTTTTTCATCATGTTTACAGGCTTGAAGGTTATTCCATATTGCCTGAAATACCTCGCAGCCATTTCAGCGTTGTTTTTTATATACTCCTCTATTCTGGATGTGCTGATAAAACAGCCTGGCGCTGACTTTGCTGGCATGTCCGTATACAGTTCTTCGGTTAGCCATTTTTTGGAGTATCTGGAAAGGTCGTTATTCTTCCATCGTCTCCGACTCTGCTGTGTTTCAGTGCGTGTGGATCCTTTTAAATGCGGTTCCAACACAACCTCGTTTGTGACAATCCGGATGGTTGCTGAAGTAGTTCACAGTGTGGCCCGTGTGTGTTTCTTTACGGTATGATTCATTCTGCAGTTGACCGTCTGTTGTCCTTATGATCAGCGTATCTAGAGACGCTAATTTTTGTTCTCCATTTCCGTTGTGAACTGGATACCGACAAACAGGTTGTTGGGTCTTTTTTCATAGGGGAAATTGGGAGGGGAGCTATGCATTGAAGATAACAGCTTGGATGTCATCATCCGCCTCTTAGGGAGTGGCGGTTTTGTTGCGCATATGTTCTTCGGTGATACCAAGAGAGAGGTTTCTCCATTTCTCCTCTCAGGTGAAATTTTCGGTTCAGCGATACGAATACACGTTAAGTTCGCAAATCATTTGATCCACTTGGCGTTATTCGCCGTTTAGTTGCCTCACTCCCGTTTGGCTACTGAAGTCGTGCTATGTGTTCATCACCTTTCTGTCAAAGAAACCAGATAAATTTGACAGGTGTTTATTGTTTTGAACTTTTGCATTAATTGCAATATGTTGGATATGTCAACAGTCATTCGAGTTTCTGAAACAAGTGGTCACCAAAGAGCCAGCTCCATTAGAGCACCAAACGAGGTTGTTTTCAGGAGTCATCGTATGGTCTAATGCCTTGCTTTTACCAAATCGATTGGGTCATCATTGGGTGCTTTAAAAGTTTTTTGGGGCATTTGGCTGGACGGAAGCGAGGGTCTATGACACTAGCCGATTTATTTTCCATTTACTCACTGTCCTATTGGGATACGTTTGGTCCAGTCGGGATGTTCATGGGGAATCTGGCCTAATTGGGTCTTTTTTGCTAACACATCTCTTATTATAAGCCTAAAATTGGTTTTGACATCGTATGCAGAGGGTCAGTGGCGCTGCCAAATGACATGATTTCGATGTTTTTCTCACACCACTTCAAATGGCACCCTCAGAAAACCGTGTTTAGGTGACTATTTCCGCACCCGCGTTTTATTGAGCAGTTTGAGGAATCTGAAAAAAAAGCATGCACTTGCTTTCAGAATCAGTTTAACTTGTTTGGGTGTCTTTATGCATTCATGAACTCAATCTGGTCAAACTGACCAGTTGGGAATAGTTGGCACATTGTTTTCCGCCGAGTTCTAATATTAACACTACAGCCCATAAGCTAACGTTTTAACATTCATCTTTCTTTTCGTCTCCCAACTTACTCAGATTTCCTTGATCTCGCAATTTTGGGTGTCTACTTTCGTGACACAAGGTTTGAGGCCTCATTTTGTTTCGAAATTCACTAAATTCAGGACCGCAGTGGTAATATTAACAAGGTCAGCCATTCAACGCGGTCTGGTAATCGCATCAATTGATCTCTTCAAAAGGGACACTGAAGCCACCAAATAGCCGTAGGAAGGTCGACAAAGAGATGACACCAAAGCAGCCAACTTCATGCTCAGTATCATGAGTCAGTTCACTCTATTATCTGGGATATGTCTACGTCCAATAGAAGCACCGTATTATTCAGGGACCTGATAGACGACGCATAAGATTCAATCAGTTTATTGTGCTTTTTGTCGATCTACTTGGATTGTGACGATTATCGCCACCATCTAGTACCGGACTTTTGTGTTGGTGATCAGATTAGCTTAGATTTACGACCGAAACATAACGGGTCAGGCTCAGTTGTGAAGGTAGAAGTCCCCGCTGAGTTTGGCAGAATTAGTAGGCTTATTACTTCTTTGCTGCCTCCAGAACGAATTTGTGTCAAATACCTCTATCTGAAAGGCGTGGACCGCCACTTTTTATTGGTTTTGTTTTTTGATTATCAGGCAATTTGCTTTCGCAAGGCTCCGAAGGAATTCGACTGTCACACTTACCACTGTGAGCTTAGTAAAGTAAATACCCTGCTGTACACTATCGGATCATTCATCCCTCGGAAGTGCCTCTCCTTTGAGTCGTCTTGTCATCCTCAGTGGAAGAATTTCGTCTTTATGTGACGTTGATTCCTCTCAGACATCACTGTGTATCCCAGATCAGAAGAGTTACGACTGCTTTCAATTAGTAGGCTTCCAAAGCATCTATACGGTTCCAACCATCAGTTAACGTAACCAACTACTTCAGCCATCTCTTCGAGAGGAAAACTCTAGATATCACCTGCTAATATAACAGATGTGGAGAGCAAAGAATCACTGAGATGATTTTAACTCGTTTAAAAGTTCAGCGCTGTTTAAAACATCGATCTTGTGTCTGCATACAAAACCAAACATTTTCGGAATTGATGGTGCCCGGCAATTTGCGGTTCACTATGAGCCAGTGTGCCACGAACAGCTAAAGTTGTCTTCGTCCTAATGGCAGCAACGCGGTGAAACTGATCAGTTGCAACGATTTTCGGCACATGGTTATTTTACAATAGTACGCACAGTAGGTACGAAATTTGCCGAAACAAGGTGCGAGGGAAGGCAACATGCGCTGACAAGTGATGACACCCTATGTAGTAACTGAAGGGGAGTTGTGGACTAATGGAATGAATTCAGATGCATCGCCGATTCAATGTTACTGGTTGGTCAGGCAGGCTAGTTAGTCAAAGAAGTCGACAGATGTGCTTTCCCAGCCGATGTTCGCAGGAAACTACTCATCAGTAGTTATAGATCGATGTCTCAAGGGTTGTCGACTCAGTTCCTGAGCCGAGAATGAGATTCACCCAGCGAATGCTGTAGCGTGCTTTGACGTGTTGTGGGATTTGTAGACTAACTAAACAGGTGATCATTGGCCAGGTCCATCAACGATGAATTCCGTTGTTTTCGCCTGACCATCAAGTACCACTGATTTATGGGAGCATGGTTTGGTTAGTCCTGAAGGGCACTGTATTGCGCATGTCTCCCTGATTGAGTCCCATCAGGGCTGCGCGAAAGGATCTGTTTCGCATTGCTTTGGTCAACGATTTTCATCGTTTACAACACCACCACATAACCAATAACCACACCTGAGCAGATGGCGAATGATCTCATGTGGTCTCTAACTTCAGCTCATGAGATGAACTTGTTGTATTTGACTACTTGAGAGCAGCCAACACCTAACCTTTCACGGCTATTGGCCTGACGGGCACATCTTCAAGCGTTTGAAAATCCGTGTTCACCTGACTTGATACTTACCAGGTCCATCTTGAGTATCGTGAACAGTTAGTATATCCTTTTGACTGTCCCTAAATACCGTAATCCCTCCGCACATCTGAATTTACGGGCCAAAGTAATACAGACGTTGTACACTCTGGAGGCCATGTAAGGGGCCATAATTCCTAGAAACATCCTTCATGTAGTATTTAGGTGTACCTAGACTGCTTTGCCTATTTTCATTCCAACATGAAGTTTCTTTTCAAAGAGAAAGAGTACGATCGAAATAGGCACGCTCATGAATGGTTCCAACCAGTACACAGCCATATGTTTCCCCAATACCACACCTTGCTGGTGTACTTATCGGTAGACAGTTTTCACACATCCATTTTGTCCATCGCAGTCATTCTTAAACTACGGGAAGCTCCTGTGAGGCATGGATACCAGCCTCACCCAAACCTGCTTACCTCCACTAAAAATACCGTGAATGGAAATGTGTAATTATAACCAGTGTACGAGCTGTGAATAGTGTATAACTGAAACGGAGGAAGAACAGTGGGAACCTGGTCCGTAGGAAAACCTCATTAGGCTGTTCAACGGCAAGTTACAAACAGTAACTGACTTGTGAAAAAAACATGGTACTCCTAGTGGGATTTTTTGAATTTCTCTTACATGTGACATCCTAAGTAATAAAATGGTAGGCAAACACAAGTCACTGACTGTGAACTTAGGAAGTCCCAGTCCAATAACAGCCCTGGCGGAGTGAGGAAAGCAGATCCCTCGATAAGAAGTTGTCATCGTTTGGTGGACCAAACAGTCGACATCACAACTCACTGCACGTAGGGTTGAGATTATGGCGAGGGAATATTCATCAGCACCATACTTTGCTTCTTTTCATTCCACACAGTCACTCCGCGCCCATCGGAGACTATGCTTACATCTATCACAGTTGCTCCCGAACAGCTATTAAGTCAGGCTTGATGGAGGACATCGAAGTAGGTGCTCTCAACTCCTCAAAGACGGTGTATCCCAGGCGACGGAGGCGTTTTGCGAGTTCCCTTGCAACCCGATTATGACGAGCACATCTAGTATCATGCGTGACCCAGCAGGACTGCAAAATATGCACCAAACTCCCCGATTGGCCAGTTTCCACGACAGCAAATCCTCTGGCCACCAGGATTACGCCGGACGCTTCTAGCTCTCGTCCTAAGCGGGTTATATCGGAGCTGGATACAGCGGACAAATATCCGAGGCAACACTCGTTCTGGAAACAAGCCATCAATTCGAAGGAGGTGAAGCGATCAACTCAAGTAAGGCGCGACAGCCAACGCCGTTGTGCAGACTTTCGCCCCAAGAAGCCACCACCTCTTCCTTGGTGTTTATGCATGCACCTTGCACTCGGATCAGAAGGTTGAGATCCCGAACGATCTTGCCAAATGCGGAATTATTGACCACATTGCGTAGTACTCGGCACTGGGTGGACAGAAGCTTTTCCATATGTACTGTACGCTGCATCAGGATGGTTGCACTCCATGTTGTTTGCCGGCGTGGATATAGCTGATCGGGGTGTCTTTCGGTAGACGTAAGCAGCCATGAATAGACTGGCTGCCGTATTTGTCCAACTTTTTGAGTGTATGTTTGACTTGGCCAAGCACGAGCAAATATGTCAGCTTCGGTATCAGGTAGTTCCTTGTGATCTCCATTCTTTGATGCGGCTTCAACGGGGCACGCGTCACCTCGTCGAGCAGTTTGAGCAGCCGCTGTCGGTGGCTGAAGACTCCTTCCCTTCGAAAGTAAAGGGGATGCAGATTATTATACCAGATTATTCGTTCTGTTGTGCTTGCCAGTAAAGCACCCGTAAACTGGTTTTGATGCTGAGAGCCGATCGACCAGGAAAATACTTCTCCAATCTCGCGAACAGCGCGGTTTGCGTGTCACAAGATGGAGATAAATTGTTAGCCGGGCGCAATAGCGATTGTGACTTTGTTGGGACCAGCGGTCACCGGAATTCTTCACTCGGGTAAGCCTATATGTATTATGCGAGGTATGTGTCTGCCGGCGGTGTTGACTCAGGTAAATCTTCGTCGAAAAAGGCTAGAACAATCAGCGCAAGCCAACTGGGTGACCATGTTCGTACCAACACTATCATTGTCGTGAACTCGATGGTGGGCTACCAAGCCAGCTTTTGATTTACACCACTTGCCACATTCCTCACACATGAGCCCCACGAGTCCCTCCTGTGTACTGTTTAGAACTGGTGCGGAGGCGCCAGATGTTTTGTAGTGTACATTGTCGAAAGTAACCAGCACATTGAAACCAAACAGGGCGGTTAGCCCTGTCTGGATTTGCCGAATTCTTAGCTTACCAAGACTGAGGTTCAGGCTACCCAGTCGGCACCACGAGGTGGTTCTGTGTGCTGACGAAGTCTCTACTAAAACTGTTTTTTCAGCTAATAGTTCAAAATGAAAAAAGGCATTACACTGATACACTTTCAAACCCTTGAAGACATTGTCAGTAAAAAGTGATATACTCTCAGTCGAGTAAGATCCGAATAACGCATAAAAAGTCACAGAAAGGTGTGCTGAAGTACACTGAAATCACCTCAAATCCGGCTGGTGTCAGTGTCAGAGATTCTCCGAAAAATGTCAAAACTCATTAATGTGGCTTACGAATAACGACAAGAACGGTGTGTGTGTTCTCAACTACACCGGTAGTTTGTAGGTTGCACAAGTAGTGACGTTCATTGTTTATCGAAAACAGATATGACGAAGAAAGAGATGAGGCTGTTGTCCAAACTTAGGTTGCGGCTCCTGGGAATACGTTCTCACTTGAGGTTACGACTTTTTCAAGGACTACCTGGCTTCTGACCCCTGTACCTCTTAGCAGGACTCGCGAGGCAAATGTTTAAGTGGTTTGATCTCCGGATCATTTTTGGTTGTCACAGTGGTCACATAATTTTTGTCAGTTTTGGTAATAAGAGGTGTCATGTTTGGCTTAGGACTCATTCAGTCCTTACGTAGTATCCTGACATTTTCAATAAATGATTTACAGCTACATATCCAATGCTTGTTAAAAGTTCACGGTAGCCTGAGAGAAATTCGATTATACTGTCTTTTCTATAGAGGAAAATGTTGGTAGCTCAGGTAGCGTAGATGGTCGTTGCCTTGTTCGCTGGTGGTTAGGGGCACAACCACCAACCCATTGCTACGCACTACTGGGTCCCCCAATAACGCAATGATGATGTCACCTCGACTGGTGATGAAACGTTTGCAATCAAATTGCCCAGCTGAGCGAACAAGCCAACGACCATTATAGTGTCCATTTGTGGCACCTATTTCGGTCTACTGGTATGTTCCTACGGATGGCATATTCCGCAGTTCATTGTCATTTGATGTACTGGATCACTGCTCCGTTTTCTAGCACCCTGGCTGCAATAAAACAAAGAATTGGATCCAACACGGTCAGTCTGGTTACAGCATTACACGATGAACCAAGTTTTTCAACTAGGACTACTAGGATAGTTCTAATTTCCGAAAAAGAGGCCTAAACGTGATGTGAAAACCGCCGTAGCATCAGTCTGAGTCAGTAACTTTGCCCTAACCATTACCTTGTAAAGCCTGACCGCCCAGCGAAAAGAAAACAGCTTCGCGTGAATCAACACGATTCTTGCCTTGACCAAGGGTGCACTGACCAAATCTTCACCTTAAGACAAGGGCTTCAACAGCGTCACTCCTTCACATGACTAGCAATGGTAAAACAAGCTGATTTGCAAATTAATCATCATCGACGGCAGAACATCAGCCCTCAGTACTGATACTTCGCTGTCATACAACCATAATCTTTTTAAAACCCTCAGGGTGTTAACAAGAGATTTAACTGAATCTCTCATTTGTGATAGTCCCCTAGTGAATGTGCTGCACAACCACATGTTTCAGTTGGCACGATATTTGAGATATCGCAGTATGTTCTCACCATGTCACAAGCTACTCATAAGGCTGCTGAGTCAATACTTGTTTCTCCATGAGTGAATAAGCAACTCATATTCCAGCTAAAGCTTTTGAACTTTCCCGCACCGGTTAAAGCTTCCACCTAAACACCCAACTTACCTATACCTCCAAAGTCTTCTTGACACGCAGTATTTACAGCCGACGACCAACCCACTACATTCAGGAAACTCGTTGACCCCGCAGGTCAAATCGAACACTGAGGCGAAGTTTGTTAGAGGCTGCTACTAGTCTAGAATAACTGACTAAAGTAGGTAACAATTTCACGACTGCGCTCAAGACAGCAGCGTGACTCACTGTCCCACGGTGTGAAGAAATTGAATGATGAATATCACAATAGTGTACCCGCCTTCTGATCAATACCTGGTGAGAATCTATAGGCGGATACCATATGTTCATTTCCGTGAGTGCTATACTCAAACTTCAGTTTTCATAAGCGCATTACGAGCAACAAGTGTTGTAGCCCAGCTAGTCTGTCTTGTTTGAATGCTGTTGTAATAAATCCTTAACAAATGCTAGGTATGTTATTTGTTTGCTAGAGATTATCTTGACATTGGAGGTATTAGCACTTTATGAGCCTGACGGTTTTACTCCTAATGATTATCGTATCCAGTGGATTATATAACACCAGTTCAGTAGTTTACCAGACGCAGGTGCCCGCAGCACTGTGAGGGTCTCTGAAAAGTCCAGACGCCAACAGATCACCCGGTGGGAAACGACTTCAAGGCGTGCAGTGAAACGCGGTACAGAGCACATGCCCTTGCCAGTCTATGGACGATGCTAACTAACTGCAACAAGCGCATTATGCCGGGAACATTTTGAACCCAGTCGAACTGCAGCGAATATAAGCTGGATCGCCTGATAGCGGCATGCAAACTTTGGAAGCTTCGGGGAAAACCAGCAACCTCGGCAAGCGAGATAAGAGTAACGCAATCAATGCGTTTGTGGGTTTCGCAGCACCAATCTAGTGCATCCTCAGCCATGATTGCAACTGCCCCATACCGGACACGTAAGAGGCTCTTGTGATGGTGTAGAGTAATGGATGACCGAGGTCACTCGTTGACGCTATATGGTTGGTTGGCTCAATACCACTACGGATAAGGTGCAATCTATAGCAGAGATGTGTTTTTGGTGCCTTGTGGCCAAACAGTGGCAGTACTAACAGCAACGCACTCTCACAGAACAATTTTTTGCGTACGTGGTTCTCTAATGAGGGGGCAAGAAATCGGATGGGAAAATTCGGAGAACTGCGCAGTATTGGAACACCTAGCAATTTATATCTCAAGATTACATAGCTTTTCTGGGCTGTATCGGTTGGGGCATTTGCAGTGGAACACTGTGGGAGGTTGATTGATTTGCTCGATTGGTTTTCAGAAGACAGGTGCGCATTTCTACCCCGTTGAACATTGAGGCCTGTCTACATCTGAAAAGCAAGGTTTGAACGATCGGGTTTTAGACCAGATTGAGCCATGTGGTTACTGATGGTATGTTTGTAAACACAAGACTAGATTGATTGTTGGGGCAGGTATTCTGACACAAAAACCATTTGATGCTTATTTCTTTTTCGACTAACTAACATTTGTTACTGGCCACTCATAGTTCCTGGCAGTCTTTTCTGACTTGTCACCAGGTTGTTTCACAGCTGGGTATGTATTTAACCACTACTGTCCAATGGCGATTTTGCGGAATATAGGCGGCTCGGGTGTGCTGCTTGCTAGTTGGTTTGTTCGCTGAGCTTGGCAATTGAATTGTAAACATTTCATCACCACTAACAACGTCACCCCGACTGGTGATAAAGTGTTTGCAATCCAACTGTCAAGCTCGGCGAACAGACCAACAACCAAACTGACGTCTGGTTCTAAGAGATTCATGCTCCGGCGCAGTGGGTCAGAAGTGTACACAAGTGATTTGTTCGTAACCATTCAGTGGTAACTGGTCCTTCTCATCGAGGCAGTAAAAGGACTGAGAAAAGAAGCACCATCTCTTTGACATCCTGTCATAACATGTAGTTCAGTTTTGGTCGTAAGGATTCTCTTGCTGAATTTCCAGTTTGTTCGCCGCTTGTTGTTTATAGTCTTCTGAATGTAGCATTTATCAAATCATGTTTATGAACATACATTCTTGTGCTGGTGATGGGCCATAACATCGCAAATTCCTAAGGGTTTTCGATCACCTAATTAATTAATTTCTTCCGAAGAAACCACCAAACAGGATGGAGGATATGCTGAGATACAACATCATACCTCAAGCTCGAGAAGCGAAAGTATTATGAAGCATTATTATAAACAGGCGCCTGGATTAATAGTTGTTTGTTTATTTCAAGCAATTTCACATAATGGTGTTGGATAATTGAGTCCAACTAGATTTTTAAAACTTATTCGGGCGAAACTTGTTACTCAGAAGATCACAGCAGCCTTATTGTGACGCGATGTCTCAAAAGATAAAAGCCTATTACTGTAACTGGTAAGAAAAGACGCTATCGCAAACAAGCAGTTGAAAATATCCCGATCCCTTGTGTGAGAGGAGAGGTCCAACGTAGTTGAAAACCAGCTACGAACTCTCAGCAACAAATCTGTTTGCTACAGCAGTGCTCAGCTTTCACAGCAACCGGGTGGCATTAAGCTTTTTGCTGGTTTCAAAGACTGAACATCACTACAGGACTAAATCAGTAACTCACAGAATGATGTGAGTACTTGAGCTCTCTTAAATCCAGCACACCAAGCGCCATAGTACTAGACTGATAAGAAAGGCTCAAAGAAGCAATATGGTAGCAGATTTACAAGACGCAAACGTAGTTTATTGCTCTACTTTCATGTTTGCGTATGTTTCCCGGTCACGTGGTTTGTTAGCCGATTTCAATCCGTTTTACAAGCAAAGAGAGCGAAGCGTGCGCGAAGAGTGCGAAGAGTGCGCATTCACTGTACAGAAAGGCCGGAAATAGTAGCATTGTTAGCTACCTGCGCAGTTAGACTTTGCGTTGTTAAATATCTGTTCATATGCTTACCAGATTGTAGAATGAGTACTGAATAGATGAAGATACCTCGGAGTTAGTAGATATTGAAGATATTACTAAACTTGTCTAAACTCTCAAATTCGCTGGATATTCCACAACACGCAGAACTGCTGAAATCCAATAGGAATCTAGTTCTGCTTCAACAGCACGATCTCTTTTTAACAAATGTCTACAAACTAAAAAAAATCTAGCAGGCATATCGGAGGCAAATCGTCTGTTACTGAGAAAGTACAAAGAATTTGATTTACCTTGTTTTACAAACTGGCCCTGTGCAGCACATTCAAACCTTATTTCTAATAGGTTGGAAGATGAAAACATCATTTCTTTGTAACTGAGAACGGTGATATGGGATCCCGGAAAACCCCATTGGTACGCTGTATGAATTGCGTTTTTGCTGCGCCTTGATGAGACGGCGTCAGACCGTAGGTAGCGTTACTGGTTGGACGACGTCACCGCTTAGTAGGTACAAATATTTCGACAGTCCTAACATCAACGGTTTATCATGCCTGGTGGAGGAAAATTTGTCCAAACCAAAATTTGAAATTCTTCTATTCGCCAAGCCGTGAAGCCCTGCCACTGCAGCCTCGCGATCTTGTGGGCCTATACACAATGTTGTTTCAGATATGGATTTTTTCGGAAATCCTCCTGGTGAATATTTTATGGTCTCATTCTGGTGAACCAATCATGTGGGCCAAACTTTGCTGCAGGTATTCTCATCATGGACACGTAAACCGAGCAGGGTTGGTGATCACGCACTGGACAGCTTGACACCTGCTCGAGGCATGACGTGCCAGCACCGTGAGGTGCCTTCGAAAACAGGTTTCATTGGGATGGTTGAGACACCGCAACATATAATTTATTATTTTTCTCTTTTTCCCCCACCGGTATCACTCCTTTGGTTGGCTAGTCAAATGTATCAATTGGTGTACCTTATCACACGTGATTAGGTAGCGCAACTGACTTGCGTTTGGTTACCTTTCAGGAATGAAAATTTTACCCCGCAAAGGAAAGCCGCACTAGGAGAACGTTAAAAGCTGTCACAGATTGTGATACGCAGTCAGTTCAAGTTCAGAGATCACAACAGCTTGTTTTGGACGCAAAGTTATTGGTCCAGCGGTCAGATTCCAACCGCCTCTGCGACCGATAGTAGTCTGGATCGTACCAGTCTTGATGGGTTCAGAGGTACCCGCTATATGATATCGAAGACTTGCTCTTTGTCGATGACATGACTGGTTTCGGCCAAAAAAAAGCAATTGCACAGTGTCTACCTCATGTTTCAGTTGGTTTGATATTCGAGATATCCCAGCACATTGCCAAGAGAGAACGTTCTTCCCAGTAGGCTGGTGAAAATGCCTTCACATCATACAACCGATCTCAACCATTTAGGACTCATCGGGTAGGCGATTTCTCGATCTTTCGTATATTTTTCGGACGACTTGAACCCGAATTAGGCAAAGTTTGCGAACTACACTCATTTGCAAACTAATTTGGTGTTAAGGGGAGATTCAAATGAATTCCAGTTGAAACTTTCGCTTATGATATTCGTGAGACAAAAAGGTTGGATCCGACAAGTAAAAATATTACTTTTGTCCTTCATTGATATAGCTGTGGAGAAAAGCGTATTGCACTGAAAGAACGTTTACTAAAAGCAAGCAGCAAGGTCAAGCAAAACTTACACAGAAAAAAACCTACTCTATTGAAATGGGTTTTTTTTGGTTACCTGACTCTTGTTGATGAAGTGCCCCGTCAGGGAGAAAAAATCTTCCTGTTTTCCCTGCTACGATTCCTTGAAGGCGTTTCTGTCCTTCAAAGATTAATCTACGGTTTGACAAGCCGTTGAATCGCGTTGGGAATCACTCATCTGCATTGGGTCGAGATCCAGAGACTGAACATCCCGAAGCACTGAGAGACTATTTCATGACCATCGAGTGCCTCTGCGTATTTCAGTACTTTTCACGGTTCCCAGGCTACCTACGCTTTCTCCGTCATATCCCAACGAGATCTGGGAATTCCGGAACCATAAAACACGAAGGGTACAAATTCTTAGGCGAACGGCTTACTCGGTAAGAGAAGGTATCTCCTAGAAGGTCGTAATAGTTAGTATGTTAACAGTTATCTAGGTGTCCAATGGCGATCTACACCTTTTCTTTAGAGATAGCTTCAGGAACCTGATAAAATGGCGTAAAATTTGCGCACATAGAAGCGAATGTCAGTATCGACCTGCATTATTCCAAGTCCAGTTGCACGCTAAGCAGAAGAGATGGCTTCGCAGAAAATTCGATGAAGGCATAATTGGTCATCATTACAAACACTATTCTGTTCACTTAAACTTGTTGTTACGAGTATGTATATTGCGTCGTCAAGCATGAAAACCAGCAATACGCTGCTATCCCCAACTAGAAAAAATCCATGTTAAGAGGCTTCTGCCTGTCCTTTTGAATGTTCTTATTGAGTGAATTCTCTCCAAAGGTCGTTTTTGATACTACCATCCGCCAAATTGTGGTCGTAAAATGCCCTATGTGTGGATGCTGATGTCGTGACTTGGATGAAGTTCGACTAGACTTCTTCTTCGCTTCCAGGTAATCTGAAGTAAAAAAATGTCATCCGAAACCTTTGCTCCCATCCAATTGCTTGGTTTGATCTTTCAGTACAGCTGCAAGCTTTAAAACATACTGAGTTAAAATTTATTCTTGTGGACACAAGCATGTTTCCAAAACGCTAATACCCGTCAGTTCACCCTCGCACACGCTGGTCTTCCATGACAACCTAACTTCACTTCAAACAGTTCGCCACACTAAACTGACGTGTGTCTGTGTGCTACAACCTAGCAAACTACTGTTTTTGATAAGTGGTGAACATCATGAATGTGTGGTATTTGTTAGTTACACCATAACATTAATTAATGAGACTCGCTCATTTCAGGTTTTGACCTCCGGTCCGCCAACCGACAGCCGGCACAACAGCCCGCAAATCGATCACGCCTCGCGTGCGCATCGACCATCAGGTGTCATCTGCGGCTGTCCAATTGCAATCCCAGGTCAAACAACCAATCAGCGCACGCATAGTAGCGCGAATAAAGTGTGGTCCAAGCCGCATGTGCAGCACATCCATGTGCAGCGTTATGGGAGGGATGTCCCTACCTCATGCGCGTGGTCCGGTGATGCTAAACTTATTCATGTGTGTAATTGTGCTGGCTCCCAATGTCCTGTGCCATGGTAACGAACCAAAATCTAATTACGTGTATTCATACTCAGTCAACATATCTGAGGAATCGAAGCCGGATATCCCTTTTAAAACCCTGGTCGGACAGGTTTTAGTTGTGCCGTATGTTTACAGCAGTCCTCATCCTCACATAAGTTTTGTACTTGCCGGTGAAAAATTACTGCATATACGCATGACGCTCAAGGACAGCATCGATAACAACGAAGAGGTGCGTCTGGAAGCGGTGGCGGAGTTTGATGCAGAAGGGATGTTAAAGCAGCTCCACGTTCCTGAAAATCTTGCCACAAAAACAAGTGAATTCAGTTTGTTCAAGGGGATGGTTAACCTGTTTGTTGTTCACCCAAATTTCGAATCTGGTTTTGAGACCGGAGCTGCAGGAACGTGTCGCGTTTCCTACGCTACCGTTCAAACTAGTTCCAGCGAACATTTGTCGGTGGACAAATTTTTCTCAAGCTGCTCGCCGGTGCAGAAACCGCTAGACACGTGGCGGTATAGCCTCATTCCTACCTCAAAAGTGCATAGTACAAGGGAACTGAGAGTACGCTATCGTTTTCATACACACAAAGGTGATTTACTTCAAGCTATCGCATACGAAAAGCAGACCTATGATTCAGTTTCTGGGACACATTTGAATCAGCTAAACATAGTAGCTTGGCAAGATCTACAGCTTGTCAAAGTAGCCGATGGAGAACCAGAAAACATCCCTCCCACAATGAACCTCAGTGAGGTAAGTCAAGAGAATTCATTCATCATTTCAACTTAAAATGCCCGTTTTTCCAACCTTGTTACACGGGTGAGCTACTTCTCCTTTACAATGACTCCGGAAAATCAGGCAATTCGACCGTGTTTGGAGGGAATACATTACCGATAAGCTGGAGTTACTGAGTGTTATACACATCACCCAAACCATTTTCAACTTTCTGCAATAGATTCTCTTCATCTCAGAGCAGAGTCGTCCCAATATCAAGAGCTTTCGCGACCATCAGTGCACTCTCTCATCTTCTATTCTCTGACTGACTGATTGTCGTTCGGGTGGTTACAGATCTGTTCACCGAGCTTGAGAATGCCTTGCTTTGTCACCGGGCTTGACAGACGGCTTAGCTGCTTACAGATCAACAGATACATGATCAACAACCAACAGGTGCACCCAGTGCTTAGACATATTGCCAGCTAAGTAAGTGAGTTGTTCATACATGGGATTAGACACCTAATTAAAGCTCAAAATGATATTCATATAAGAATCACATAAAACTCGCTTGAATTCCTCGTCTATGATAGTTTAACTCCACCTACTCTCAACTTGGCGTTTAAGAAAAATAATTGTAGTGGAGACTGGAGGACTGCGATTAGCTAAGAGCCCCAAAGTGAGTGAACCCGAAGACTTATCCCACTTTGTAAAGCCTGACTCCATTGAGCCAGGAGAACCAGCATCACCAACTACACTGGTCGAGTTTGACTGTCTACTGATGCGTCTTTGAAATTAAGCACCATCATTGTCATTGTACTGAATGTGTGTTACTGTGCGTAATGTTTACGTTTTTATGTCTGTCGTTTTATCAGTTATGTATTAACAGACAAACCGATTCGGAGTGGGTTGTGGATACGGTTTGATTTGTTTACTTGGTGACATCGCATCCGTTAAAATGCGGCGGGCGGCCTGACGAAGTATGGGATAGTCTAATCTCAAAGGTGCAGTTGCTAGTAAAAAGGAAACGCGGTTCGAAATTGAGAACTGTGACCGTATTAGAAAGTAGTTGATTGAAGGTCGTTCCGGGAATGCCTTCTGGCAAGCTCCATGATCTACACAACTTCCAAAGCTTTTAACTCACACTAATAAAAGTCCTAGTTGGTTGTACTACCTACAACAGATATGGTTGGCGTCCATATCCAATTTTCTTGGGTACACAGAATGTATTCAACCTCCGGACAGAAAGCCTATTGTTCAACCAAACTACATGTGTTTGTCCGTTTATTTATCTTCCGATGGTGAGCACCATTCCCATCCAATATGGCGCCTGTATCCTCAAGAAGGATCTTGAGTTCTGTCGGGCTTGACCTGTTGTGCTCAGTTCCAAACAGGATCTACATCTTGGTTTGATTATTCGGTAGACCGGTTATCTGAAGACAACAAATCAAAGCATGGGGCATCTCTTCGATAATTGGCTTCTGAACTGAGCTGTTTCCAGATGCTCTCTAACTAACTGATGGTAGTGTGGGAAGATTTCGGAATTCTCAAGTGAAGTTTGTTCCCGTAACTGAAGCCAATCTATACTGAAAACCCGAAAAGCACTGTACAGCTTTTTCATTCTTATTAGGAATTATCAGCAGTGTGCATTTCACGAAACTCCAGGGAGTTTCGAACCCACAATCTACCGGCCGGTGGTTTGAACACTTGATCGTTCAGCCACGAACGGCTGATCAGCAGTGTGATTAACTTACCCTTAAGCAGGTTATAGCGCCATTCATCGTTCAATCACATAAACCGCATCACGTGACTACGTGTGACGACACTCTAACTGGACACGTGTTTGTATATCAGTGCTTCAAGCCGACGTTACCGGTTAATTAGTGCAATGGTGTCTAAGCCTCAAAACTACTTCCGACGGTTTAAATGGAGGTGAGCTCTACTTAAATGGGATAGCGAGGTTTCGAGGCGGTACTCACAGACTCCATAAGAATATTTAGACTTTAGGAAGAAACACCACTAAAGCTACCAGAAATAGCACCACTACGGATTCCTCTCTACAAGCCACATTTGGATACTCGAGGGTTGGAGGTATCATCTTCAGGATTACGCTTGTTGTACCAAGATCACAGAGATTAGATTTCGCTCGCCATCATAAGAAAGGAAAGAAAGCTTTACTACCTGTGCTACGATCAATTGGTAGGAAGACTTGATTAGGCTGTTGCAACTGCAGCCCCATTTTTCTACGTATAAATTCTCCAATGCTAAAACGTTGGATTTCCTAAACCGGAGTTCTGCAAATTCGCGTTTTCAATCGCCTGGTATTGTCGGTCAAACGGTCGTGCTGCACTACCGTTCATGCCCCTCATTTTACCATTTTACACAAAAATGGAATTTGCATTTGTGTCACTGAGGGACGAAACTGAACCTCTCGCCTACGATTTACCCAACCAAATGGGTTGCACAAATGCCACCTGAGATTTCAGCCATTTTAAATTAGTGTTATGTGAAGAAACGACACATCAATAGTTAGAGTTTTGTGCCTACTGCAGCGTCAGGCGATCTTTGTGAAGCACATTCAGCTGAAGCATATTATGGACGTGAGATTCACTTGTGCTCTTCTTTGGCGCAACAGTATGGATGGGAAAACAAAATACACATGTGTGGTGGGTGAGGAAGATGTCAGTCGGACCACTTTGGTTTGAATGCGACTCACTAGTGACGGTGTAACTAGGCCAAATACTATCAGTCCCTTCCTCAGTTGCCGTTGCCTGTTGGATGCCTCTTATGTCTACCTACATAGTTCTAGACCGACCATATGGGTATTGAAGGGACGGAAAGAAATTAGTACGTAAGTTCGCGCAAGTCGATTTTAGGTGGGGCGATCCCGATAGAAGGGACTGTCAGCGATCTTGGCACATTCGGCCGATGATAACCATGAACGTGAATTTCGTCTCGTACTCGTTGCATTTTGCCTTTAACACTGACTGAGTTCGAAATGAAATGTGAGGAGAACCACTGCACTTTTTCACTGGTCTGTATGTTCACCCGATGTGAATGCAGCAAGCCACAATTTTTCTATTTCAATTATCCCCCGGGACGATTCAAGACCACGAACAATATTGCGAATTTATCCAATATACAATACTGCAGGATTTTTGTAAATCATGAAATGATCAACAATGTTCATATAGAACGAGAGAAAAGACACTCTTAAGGTATCGTTTCTTCTCTTGTTGAACTGGCATTCCATCAGCCGAGTTACCTCACGCCACATTCGTGCACAGAAACCGGTCACCGTAAGCTGAAGTGAGTCCACGCGGTTCGCAAACCACTCACCCAAAGGATTACTAGATTACTACCCGAAGACTTCCGATGCTAATTCTGAGCCACCTATGCGGCCAGGAGTTGATGTATTTCAGATATGCACCTATCTCGATTTCCACAGAGACCCTTTATGTAGCTAAATATTACCTGCTTCTGGCTTGGTGTGGATGTAACACAAAGTGCTCAATAACAGTGCTGACACTGTTCTAGTATTATCTCGTTTGAAGGGTTCTTGAAGAATCGCGTTCAAACACCCAGTGACTAAATGTGACGCGCGATAGTGTCCTCGGGAGCTCGGCCGACGAAGCACTGGTCCAGTAAGACGGAAAATGGTGTTTCGGACTGGCCAGCAGGCGCATCTTATTGACAGTATTTTGTGCCTTCCATTCAGGAAGCAGGTCTGTTTATGCGGCAGCTTGCGATATTTTAGTAGTGGGAAGCTCGAACGAATTTGTGGAGAAGCGCGAAAGCTCTTGATTGCTCGTTTCTGATTGATGGACAACAATTATCTACCATACTCGGGCGAATGATATATTAGGCATCATTCCCATTATTGTTTGGACAGAAGTAGGACAAGTAGGTGTTAACTACCAAACTTGGCGCACATGCAGTGCTTTCTGTGAGTTCCCCTGAGCATTCGACTACCCATGCTGCTTCAGTGTCCGCTTTTAGCGGTTTTCTTATCGCATAATTGAAAGTGCCCGGAAGACCCGTGAAGCGGGTGGACAGAACTTATGAATATTCCTCCTGGCCTACGTTCTAGGCCTTTCAATGTGATCTTTTGACCCTATTCTTTCCCTACACCATCAACTTTTTGTGATTTGTATTATTCTACATTGGTTTCAGACTTAGTATTTAAGTATAATTTCTCAATTCTCCATCCCCTCCATTCAGATGGCCAAGCAGTTAACAGGTTCCGAGAACATGGCAGTGCACTTGGCTCCCGCATTCCCTCTCGAGCACGATTTGGAAGCATGTACTCTGAATGTCCATTTGTACAACTCTGACGTCAATGTCAAGGAGAAATTTATTACAATTGAGCAGGTGCGTAATGTTATTGAGAACGCTCGCAATGCATTACACTCAGAACATTTAGGGACACTACGGCCACTCCATACGGTACTACAATTGACACGGTTCTTGCGATGTCTACCCAACCACAGCAGTGCCGTAGATCTCCTTACATTCGCCTCAATGCTTAGTCCGCCTGCTACTGAGGCGAAGATGCTACATCGACAGGGACGATCCTGGCGTGATCAACTGGTTAGTGTGCTGATTGGTTGTGGTACTCCAACTTGCGTTACGGTCGTTTTACAACGTTTGGAAGCGCTCACTGAAGTTGCTCTGGTTGAAAAGACTGAGACTACCGGTTTGCCTCAGGAGGTAGTAATTGCTCGTGAAATGTTGTTTTCAAAACTGTGGCCAGCACTGACACACCTACGCCAACCGACATTTCATACTTACGGAAGATTGTTAAAATGTTGTCAACCAGTTGCTGATTGGTCACACCAAACTGTTTGTCTGAGCGCGCTGCTTAATCTATGGCCACAGTTGTATGAAGAACATTTGGAGTTACGAAATGAACTCATTGGGATCACAGAAAAGCAGCTACTGATAAGTTCAACCAATACGGCAAGGCAGCAAGAGGAGGACCGTTTCAAGCTCAATTCGAGGCTCCTTTTCGGTCTGATGGCGGTGGAAAAACTGAAAGCTATTGAACTATTTGATTTGGTTCTACAGATAATAAAGAATTCGGAACATGCCTACCCTCCCGTGCGTGCAGCTGCTGTGCGCACACTCGCCTCAATCTGGACAGCGGATAAGGATATAATGTTCTCAAATACAATCAGATTCAACATCAAAACAATGAACTTACGCTCATTATTGAGGGATCAATTATTAAATATCCCGTCAGACTCGGAAGATGACCTCCTTTTAGGTATAGAGTTATTTCATGCATTAGTTACCCTTGATCCGTGCGCCCAAGTGATCAGTGACCTACTGAGACAGTTGGGCAGCCAGAAGCGTTGGCCTCTTGTTCGCGCTTGTCGTCTACTGGTAAGGCAGAGCTGTGTCGCGGAGCAACTTCCAGCATCGGTTTGTAACTGTCTGGGAGAGAACGTTTCTGTGGGTTCCGTCGAATTCCAATCTTGTTTACTTGGCGATGCTGGTGGTTGGGCTGGCCTTGCAGGTGGTAACGGATCCGACGTTGGATATAACACATTCGTTCATGGGGACTTGTTCAATGTGAATGGCTCTTTCATTGTTGAGTACTCAATACAATTGGTCAATGGCCCGGACAAAGAGCTTCGGACGTTTAACTTGTTAATTTCTCTTCTGAATGCAGAGGGTGAAAGTAAGTTATTTGAGTTTGATGTCAGTGCAAAAGGCCTGGAGACGTTTGCAGGAAGCTTTGGTCTAGGAGTGCATCCGAAGAAACCGGTTCAAAACGAAGGAGCCTGGGTTAGCCTCGGGCTCATGGAGTTCGATACCATTCTGCCTCCATGGTTGATATTTTCGGGAGGTATGAGCGACCTACTTCATCTACTGTGGCACGCTCCCTCCAACCCTACACCCGTTTTACAAATATTACGTCCGCTGATTGACGAACGTCAGTACAGCGCATTTGCTGCCGGATTTGTGCTTGGTTTAGATTCACTTGCTGTAGTATCGGTTGAGGTATCCGGTGCTATGGAAACCAGCGTATGGTCTCAGTCGGGCCGTAGTTTGGTGCGCACCAGAATCGGTATGGCAGGCGAAGTATATGCTCGCATTTTAGGTAAATCCGAGGGCCTAACAGCAACTGATCCCCGCTTCATTGTCAAAGGAGTTGGTGGTGAGGGAAACTTGGATTTTGTTTCACACGTCAACGTTCGCGATCTGCCAGATGGAATTTGTCTTTCCATGAATCGGCCCTCTGATCTGGAGCTGCTCGTCTGGGAGAACACAAAGCCGTTGGTTTCCTGTATACCATCTAAATGGAATCAGTATGAGTATCGAGACCCAAATAATCATGCAGAGTACAAAGTGACCCATAGGGTTGTGAATCCTGGTGTCTCCTACGACCTTGGCCGCAACAATACAGAGAGGTGCAACCAAATGTCTGTTTCTAGTTTGTGGTAAGATAACTTGGACATTCCCAACGTTCTGTACACATAGGTACACTGCGGTTATTTTCATTATTATTTTTTCGAAGCATATACCCAAATTCACTTGACCAGATGTACACTGTACAGGTATGATTTAATGAAACTTGGTTACTTTTATGTATTCTTGTGTTTCACTACAGATAAAGTCAGTTTGGTGTGGAGTAAAAGTACTTCCGCTTCTCTTAGTAAAAAATCCCGGCAACTGCTCCACTCTGGTATACTGATATGATTAAGAGGGTGCGGAATATACCCGTGTGCCTATGCACCAATCGAATTTGCCAGGCTCGCAAAGTCTTGGAATTATTCAACAACATGGCTTGCTGTATTTACTATCAATTTGGAAGTAGTTACCGTCAAGCTAGCGGGCCTCTCTCTTCCGGCTCAACCTTACGCATCTAGATAATCAGTTGAGTTATCCACCTCTTTGATCCAACTCCACAAAAAATCAGCCGCGTAGGTGGCTTTTCCGTTGACTATCTCATTCATTTCATTCATCATAATCACCGGTACAAAGTTTGAACCATTCCTATACCTACTGGTTTGTCAGTCAGTTGGTTTGTTCTCCTAAGCCTGCGCTGGTCTAAGCTCTTGTCACGGGGTCGAGAAAAATTCCTTGACAATAAAAATCACTCTGATATCTTGATGTCGCTCCAGCTGAAACATGAGGGGTTTTGTGTTATACAGCCCGTTGGATGTTAAGATAACCGAACGATTCAGTATAGTCACTCTGCAAACGAGTGTGTAGATCTACTCTAGGCTGTTTTCAGCTGTTTTTCGGCTGGAAAAAGTTTGGAACCGATTGAGAGGTCATTAACGATACTCTAGGTCGATTTTCATTTCATGTTTACCTCTTTCGACCCGGTCAGTTTTGCATACCACGGCGCACCTCTCAACATTTAATTGGGCTTTGCCATCCATTTGAATCGAAGTCATCCAACCATAATAGCACGTCTTATTCACGTGCTTGCCACTGGCAGCTGCAGCAACCAGTCGGGATAAAGGCAGTTCAATCAGTTGGTTGATATGCTAAGGATATTGGAACAATAGTAAATCCTCTGGTGGTGTTTCCCATTGCGCAAGTCACAGGTGCTAGGACGGAAACCAAGCAAGGAGGCTTTGGACCCCGACTGACGCTTGATTTGACACAGCACTGCAGTTTGTCACCCTCAAAATAGACTACCCCTAGTTACAGCTCCTCAGAATTGTGAACATCTCCCTGGTTAGGGTACGGAAATGATTTGTAGTCTTTCAAATTCCCCATCACTCTGCATTGTATATTGAGCCATTATCAATCTGGCCGGGGTACTGTAGACTGATGATTTGTAGTCTTTCAAATTCCCCATCATTCTGCATGGGGGTATACAGTGTCCAAGTTGAAAAAGACGCGCGACCCAAAAGTCAATGAGGCGGGTTAAAGAATATTGTAGAACAAAGCTTCTCAACGGCACTGATATTATCCTTTTGCCGCAGAGGGAGATCAAATGCCGCAAGAGAGGAACAATAAAATAAATCTGAACGGAATGAAAAATAACATGATTTTTGTTGTGTTTTTTCCAACAACTAGCACAGCTCAGTTGAATTTAACCCTAGCCTCATGAACCCTAGGCATGTAAACTTGTATTTACTGATCGCATAAAACTGGGTATAAACTCGGTAAAATGGTGTCAGTGCAGTCCAAAATTAAACAATAAAGCGTGGTAATAGCGTAGCACGCATTGCTTCAGGGTTCAAAAGATCCATGGCCACGTATGGAATGTCATAATTCGAATACGTGGTAGTTTTTGTGGTTAAGCGTTATAACTTGGACTGAATGCAAAAAGTCGCTATGTAGCCTGAGGTAAACTGACTGGTAATTTTTTCCTGGACGAACTTATTATGGGCGTCAATGTGCTTGTTGACCAGGAAGCTGACTAAGACGCTTCAATTCGAGACGTGTCTCTGATTTAACTGTGTGGAAGTAAACCTTTTCCGTAGGCCATGGAACATGACAGAGAACAGTACATCCAGCGAGAAGAATGCATTTAGTTCTAAAGGGACGGATAATGCTGTCATTCTGAGAGCTCAAAAAGAAAGAAAGGCAGTCTCATTCAGAATGAAATCCAATGGTTGCTTGTATACAAACACGAGATACGTGTTTCTACCAGTTGAATAGCTGGCCACAGAAAGTGCGCAAGACCCTGTGCGAATTCTTATGCCAGTGACTTCTGCAGTGGCCAGGATCATCGTCCTGATTGAATTCGACAATTTTGCTGGTATTATGTAGATAGGTGTAAAAGCTGGTACGGTATTTGCCTTTTTTCCCGTGTCCACTAAATGGGTTTATACGAAAGTGTTAATAGTGCGCCTTTGTCCTTTTCGGAAGCCAGTTGGGGTGTGTTCAGACATTCGTTTCAACGGTTATCTCCTTGTTCGATTCGTAGAAAGCAGGGAAATTTGCATGTACAGATCGAGATGAACTGACGAGGCAGTCTGTCTCTCATTCCCTGTCTGGCCAATGGACGGCTTGTAAAAAGCAAGCCACCGGTCTGCCAAAAAACAGTTTGAACGTTAGACTACCAACAGTTTATTGGCTAAAGTAATCCCGAAACACTCAACGTCAGTTGTTTTCGGGAGACAAGCTATCAACAAAATCCTAAGTGATCTCACCTGAAGAAGGGGAGAGAATAACACCTTGGCTGTGTGGAACATTAAAGAAAGTGGTGCGCCCTCTGGATCACACAAATTCATTCAATCCGGTTTACGATTACATGTTAGCTTCTCATCTGCGCTAAGCATAATTAATCACACCATCATCGGCATACTTAGAAAGAGTCCGGAACAGGAAGGTCACGAATGAGAAAGGGGGAACAGAAACGCCTTGTGAAATGCCTATTTGGTTTGGTAGTGACGAATTCTTTTGTTTGTCCAAGCATATGGTTGGTTAGGTCAACAAAATAGGCATGCAGAGGTTTGATCAAGGGTTGTTTCTTACATCCATTGGTGAGAAGCTGTAGCAGCAGACTTCAAGTGAAGCTGCTGTGAGCATCTAACCTCGCCTACTGAGGCCGTCTTTTCCTGAGGTGACGAGATGCCTGCAAATTAACTGCCACCAAATCGGCTGAAGGAGATCAGCATACTCGGTGAGCTCATGCACTGGAGTACTGGAAGCTTTGCAGGCTTTTGCAATTAGGGAGTGGAATTCGCATTCTAATATCACGAAGAGAACTCAGAAGGATATTTACGCAACACCATTGCCTGTAGACGTGCCTGACGAGGACACTACTGCGGAATTTGGCCGAGTGATGAACAAGAAACAAATTATACTCATCAGGTATAATGATATCATATCATTACCAAGGTCAGTATGAAACCAGATTTCTTGGGGCAAAACTTTTGTATTATTCTGGAACTATCTTTGAAATGGAAGTATCAATAGGTTTATGAATTTGACTAACTACCCGATCTCTCTTTCCAGTTGGCGTTTTTGCGAGTGAATTAATGAGCCGCCTATTTCCCATACTGTTCACTGACCGCTGCTTTCCTAGGGCAAGTCGATTTTGTCGGTTGATGTAAGGCACGACTGTTTCCGGTATCGGAAGCCTTCCCCATCTTCCACAGCGTCAGAACTGCAGTCCGTTGGGGTATAGGTCGACACTACCAACAGACACCGCTTTTTATGTCGAGAGGCATTGAGCTTGATTGAACTGTTTAACCGGACAACGCATTACGACTGTCCACTGGGATCCAATGCAGCAAGCGCCTTCAGCTTTGGGGCTGAGTACAACTCTCACGCCACATATTCCAAGAGTCATCCCTTCTAGATCACCGGACATATCTAGGGAGAAATATGAAAGAGGTGAGTTCGTCCTTGGCGCTTTGAGATGCATAACCAAGTCCGGACCTTTTATGTGTGATTCGGAGGAACCGCACACATCATTTTGAAGGGAGTATAAGGTTTCATCGAGCAACATCAATTTGACATACAGCACGGATGTCAAAAGCTCCTATATAGAAAGGATCTCGGTTAGGGAACTTAATTCAACGTGCGTTTTCAGGTTTTTACTTAGAAGGGCACTGGAGTATGAAACATCATGACGGAGCAGTCAGTTTCAAGGCAAATAATGGAAATCCAAACCAAGTCGTTTAAACTGGAATCGATTGCCCTATCTGTTCTGTAACGCTTCAATGAAACCTCGAGGACTCTGATTGTTTAGGATTTTACCAGGCACCGTTGAGAAAGATCTCGGCGTATGAATAACTCAGCCAACTTGGCAGTTCTTCCCTGTTGAGTGCCAGTAGATTAATGAAAATGGATCGGAAATCTAACAGTTTGGTTTCCTGAACCACAAGTTTTTTTGCCTGCAGCAGGCACCCAGTGCTGGTCGTCTGGAAAGGCAAAAGCCAGACCAACGTAATACAATTGTGGACCTAGACAACCAGCTGCAATAGTACTTATTATATCTCCCCCTACCTCTTGGTCACCAGCATACTCCTTCACGTCAAACCAACCACGCGAAAAACAGAACACACATTTCGATAAATATGCTCTTTTGCAAATCGATTTGGTTTTCAGCAACCTTATGAGTAGTGCATTACGTATAAAAAACAGTGTTGTGTGGTCCCTTGATTTTTCCAAAACTAAGCCTAGGTCGCTCATAGGGCGTCTGGCGCCACAACTATGAGAATAGCTCACGTGTTATTTCATTATTCCTCAGATGAATTATCTGAAGTCGGAAGTCCCACAACTATGGCCTTTTTAATGTGCCTAGAATAAATCATGTGGGTGGAGCATTCAGCGCCCGAAAATCTCGCTCATCTGATAGAAATTTTGTACTATTTCCAAATCGTGTGATTTATAGCAACCAGTTGCGTAACCGTCTGTTTATGTATAGAAATTTAGTCTCCAGCCCACCAGCATTATTTACCAAACGAAAAGTTACCGTGACAACAGAGTATATAAAGTGTCGTTAATCCGTCACCAGATGGGTCGATAAGGCAATTAGTGCTGGTGTGCGAACTGTTTCTGCTGATAGTGCTTAAAAATGACCTTGCATAGAATATAATATGGCTGCATTAAAAGAAATTCGCCGGTCACCTTATCTTGTAGTGTGGAAAAAATCGGTCACGCCACCAACCTCAAACGAACGGTTACGCTAATCGTTAGCTAGCTGATGAAACCAAGTGCTTCTAGATTTCAGCGCTTCCGAGATAGAGCCTCTCAGCAGCTATTCCTAGGTTCACTTCATGGTCCAAATGATTTGCTCCGGTAAGCGATTTTTCAAGGTCAACAAATACCGAATCCATTGCTTCTGGTAAATTCCATTTTACGGGGAAATAAGCAGGCATTCTTGGAGCCAAAAGTCAAAATCCGGAGTGATTCTTTATGTAATATCCGTTTATTCGCGTACTCATTCATACCTTTATGTATGCATGTCGTGTTTTCGTACTAAGCGTCATAGCTCACAGGATATCACCTAAAAAAGATGGTGAACAGAACACGTATGAGTAACAGGCGGAGGTGGCAGTAGCTACCTCTGACTTCTTGCTAATTATGCGGAAGCTCGTGCACTAAGGGTGAGTCACTTTAGAGTTGGTTGCTAACTTGTTCAGAAGCGGTAAGCATTTCCCAGTGTACCGAAATTGAGGTTGCTGGAAAGGGGTTTCAGTCATCCTAGAGTATGGTGAAAAGGCCTTTTCTAAAGATCTACTACAGTAAATGAGGGCACATTTTCTGGGAAATGAGCAGAATTTTTCAACGAAAACTGCCTGAGGTTTAGTAAACGTACAGTGTGAATTTGGTCCTGTAAATGAGTGTTATCAAAGCCAAGCAGTTGTACATACTAAATTCGTCGTGCCTGTATACATTGGCACCGCTGTATACCACCATAATCATCGGGCCAGTCAACAACTACATACCTAACGTCCACCTGTTCTTCAGCGGATTTTCGAAAAAAGAATCACTGCATTTCGTGAAGTCGACGAACAAACCAGTTTCGAAAGCAGACATCTGACAACGGAGCGCAGCAACTTTTCGTTGCCCAGCAAACTTGACAGAATGTTCAGTGACGTCCTGAGATCATTACAGAAATCTTGGAGCAAATGCCATTTCAGATCGTCACAGAAGTCCAGCATGAATCGGAAAAATCCAATACGACACATAACTTCAGGAAATTCAATTTATTAATTTAGCTACTATAACACTGTAAGTAGTGCGTTTTTCTTGACATCGACCCCAGCAGCTCTTGCCTCGAAAGCGCAAGAAGTTTCCATAAAGAAAACTACTCACAAGTTTGCTGAAAACTTTTCGACAACCGATGACCGGCTTTGCCATTCTTGGTACTCATCAAGTATGTGCTGTTCCCCAGTTTCCGTCAACCTTGTGTCTTACTTTAACCCAAATTAATAACGTTCTGAGACTATTCGGTTAACCAACAAGTTAGAAAAATGCTGCCTACGAAATTTCACGTCTTGTTGCATCAATGGCTACACAAGTGACAAGTGAATAACCAAAGATTTTCATGATATTGAAATACAAAGAGTCCACTTCCCCTGTGAAAATCTGACCAAGAATTTACAGGAACGTGTAAATACCAGAAAGTAGAGAACGGAGACATTAAAATTTTGAGGTGAAATCTGGTTATCCTTCCAATAGGAAGGTTTCATTGGTGCTTTTGACTCATTTTCTCGAACATCTATATGAGAATTTGCATTCCACACCACTCATAGAGCTTCTGAACGCTCTTCAAGAACCCACGGTCAGTTTTCCTCCAATCGGTGCTCACCAGGTAGGCATAGTTCTCGATTTTCCGTAAAAATTATGTCCTAATTGAACATGAAATTGCACTTGATCACAAAACGACACATATTTTCAAGCTACCTTTATTTTACCGAGATGTTCAAAAATATCCTTCAGCTGACTGTGCTAACCAAAGGCCGCCTCATTTGATGTGAGAGATGACACAATGGATTTCCTGGGTGGAATTCGTTACTAATAAAGGTAGTGAAAACCCATCAAATTCATCGGAAACCATTCCTATATTATGGGACCCAATAAGAGCAAAACCGTACGTGATTTATCGAAGGGTTTTAAGCAACAGAGTGTCATATAAGCAAAACATATATCAGAATCTTGAATAATATGCCAACTGAGGCAGCCCTGGGGCAACATATCAAACTGAAGAATATCGCGAACGTAAGGTTCAGTTGAGCCTGCTGGTAACATTAATTCAATTTATAAGTGAGTGTAGGTAGTCAGTCGCCATAGGTCGCTTCACTATTCCAATGATCGGAGTTTCGAGGACATTCACACTTGGATTTCTTTATTATAATTTCAGAGCAGGCTAAAATTTTAGGATTGTAGTCTTTCGCGCCTTTGTGTACCCGCGGTTGTGGAATGCTTCTTGAATCAAGAAGAGGATATTGGTTTGACAAGCCTGCTGCAATTAAGCACGAAGTTCTTCTGGCTTGGGTGTGACCTTCAATAGCTTTCGAACTATTTTCCTCTCTCGTCTATTTGTAGCAATAAGTTGCAGTAATAATTACGATGTACGCAATATCATATATATCATATATTATATGAATGTATATATCAGATTACGCAATATCATTAGTATTGGATTCTAGTCACCCGTACTATTTCCCCGGATCTCATGCGTGATGTACATCCGGCGCTTTCCGCAATCCGTGAAGCAGATGAGGGATGAACTTTTCAATTCGGCCTAGACGCACTGACATTTTTTGGCTGGTGTTGCATTTTATTAAATCTGATATTTGATCCGCGAATCAGAAATCTGTCAGTTTTGCGGGGAGACGAAAATTCCTTCGTACAATTTAAGGTGGAAGGTCTGTCGACAATTAGCAAGACATCAGAGGATTCTCTGTTTGATTTATCCCATTGGGCGTTGAACTTAACTTGTCTGTGTATGGCTACTAACGCCAGAAAGACCGAATGTTTTTTTTCAACTTCGTCGTCTGTAACCACTTCGATTTAACCCTGAACATGCTTTCTATCCGTGCCGGATAAGCATGAAAATGAACTATCCATTTGTGGTACACCAATCTGTGTCCACTTGCTGTTAGTCCAAGTGGGAATGGAACAGTGATTAAAGACCAGTAGACGCTCGCAGTCTTTTTCTGATCAGTGTTCACTGCTTACTGTTTGAAGACCCGATTTCGCGTGTGAAAATGTGGCTGCCATGATAGCTTATCACGTTAGTTATTCCTGCTGAAGCTACTCACAACATTATAATGTGACTTCAAACACAGTGGACTGTTTCGTATGAGGCCGTGAGTTGTGGCCGAGGTGTTGATTGGGATTTCATTGAACATCATAAGGAGGGTCATAAATTTAGAAAACAGAACGTTGATGAGCCCTATTTTTGTATAGAAGAATACCTACACGATGCATGTGAAACGTAAATTTTGCCATCAAACAGAATTTGATATGAGGAGGCAGGCTCCCCTTTTCATGCGACCATTTATTAGACTGATGAAATCTCGTCTACAGCATACCTTTGAGTTCCGTCCTCCTAGGGGCACATCAGGTAAGCATAGTTCTCGAATTTCGATCCTGCTTGAAACTAAATTGTACGTATGACTCATTTTCAAATTGGCTTGCTGTTAGCCGGAGGCTCACTTGAATATCGGCTGGATGTCTCATTCCTAGCACTCAATCTCTGACGACGGCCGTCAGTCTGCTCGGTGAGCCTGACAATCAGCATGCAAACTTTTCACAGCCATTTGAGAAGGCGTCCTAGGTGCGTGGCCGGATGTGCCTGAAAGGCCATGCAAGCTTCATAATAACCGACCTAATTTATAGCTAACGATATTTCAATAAAAAATCACTTTAACAGCTTAATAACATGGCAGGAGAATCCTTGTGGTAAGTACGGCTGAAAACAGCAGACAGACCCAAAACTCTACGAATAAGATTGTTGAAAACTCTTCAGCAACCCATTTCCACCCTTCTTGGGGGTCATCAGGTGGGCGCAAACCCCGAGTTTCCGCCAGCCTTATGTTCAACCCAAGCTAGTAGTTGGTTCCAAAATCTGATGATGAAAGTTACAACAAAATTTTTAGTTTATTTGATTGGCTGGCTGTTTCAGCTTGTTTTAAGCACAGTTGGGGAAATCCCTCTCACTTCATTTCACAGCTAAGTGGGTTTACTCATGCAATCTTTGAGGTGACCGACCTCACCAACAGCAACAGGTGGTGCACTCGTAGAACAGTTGATTTGGAAAGGACAGTCAGCTGTGAAGGCAACTGATCTGGAGTTGAAAAGTACAAACCTAGTTCAGTCCGTTAAAACAGAGATCGGGGCTGCCTAAGAAGACATTATCAGAGAATACCGAGGGCCTACCAAAGGTACCTCTACCATGGACTAATTAGCATCACCAGTGCCACTGTTTTTCATATCCTAAATCGTTCATAGTAATCTTATTCAAATCACACCATTTAAAGAACTTATCGGGCTCTTTGAGTCCAACTATCCGAGGGATTACACTAGATGGTTGGTCTTTCACACTATTTTGTAGATATCACAAGGTTGTGTCGGAGGAAATTTTTGCCTCCAGATCAATGGATTTCGGCTCACTGTCAACCGCCAAAGGCCAATAGGTAGAATATCCCCCTACGCGATGGAATGGGTGTACTGAACGAAACGCTGAAATTTAAGGCTATCATGACCCAAAAGGCTTATAAAATCGAATGGGGAGAAGCTCAATGTCGGTTGCAGGCGGATAGCTCTGCCGTATAGTTACAGCTGCGATCTCGGGCTTTCAGTTTCTCTGTATGCAGAACACAAATAGCACGCAAGTTGCAGAACATTATAGGTGATCCGATGCACACGACATTGTCAGCTGGTCTCGCAACGTGTTAGAAGTACAATGTTTTACGGAAAGGCTGAACTTCAAGGGAGGAACTGCCTTCAAAAAGAGGACGAAATTTCTTGATTCTTACTCTGCTTACATTGCGAAGAGTTAGCTGCTTCGGAATAGAGCTTACTCCAGGAAGAGGACTGCCCATCCCTCCTTGTTGAAGTTTTTGCATGCACTCCAAAAAGCTTTGTGAAATATGTCTTTAATGTCTAACTTAGGAGGGAAAGAGTTAAGGGGGTCTTAGCAGCCAGAGTTCTCTGAAAAACTGAAGGTGATGCCGAATCATGTCAGGACGCCCCTAAAAGGAGATAGTTCAGAGCACATTACTCCTACTTTGGGGAATCTGTTCAAGAGGAAACATCTCCATCGAGAGGACAGTTTAGGATGCATAAATATTTTCTCAGCTGTCTCTTCTGCAGCAGAAAACCACCCGTGATGATCATATTCATGACAAGAAGGGCGACTTAATCACCGATGAAGCGGCCCTCCGACATTGTCACGAGATGCTCACACACTTTCAGTGACGTCCACTGACAGGTAGAATACCTACCCTGCAAGCTGGAGAAGGAAGGCTGTAACTCCCCAGCCGTGTGGAGAACAGTATCGCCATTGATGTGCGGAACAAGTGACCACCTAGTAGTTCAACGTCAAGGCGGACAGGGACTAGTTTGGTCTGCAGCCCGTCTGTGGACAGGGTTGCCCTTTATGAAGACCTTAGCGTAGATCCATGAAGTTTGGGCAGATTCATTACGTGACATTCGCCGAACTGGCACATCCTAATGCAGGGACCAGTTGAGATAAACTGAGATAATAAGGTATATGCACATTTCTCTGTTCTATTGGGTATGCGTAAAATAGAGCTAACCTGCCTTCTGACTAACACAAAGTAGTGGAAACACTATTCGAAAGAATTAGTTCCACTTTTATCGTCAAATCCTTCTCCACAACATCTAGCCGTGTATATTGCACCTGACATGGCGAACCCAGACACGCTGCACCACCAGATGCTGTAGCGAGACATTTTATGATGTATGCATGTAACCAGAGAGCAGAAATGGCCAATAGCCTACCTACCGCACTTTTGCCAAGCGTCGGTCAAATATCCCATCTTTGACAACTGATTTCTCTTACGCCTCGTTTGCTTTAGCCCAGCTGATTTTTTTTCAGTCCCCACACTCCACCACACCTAGCGTCTACTCCAGCAGACTTTGTGATTGTCCATTTGGAAAATTCATCGATGCCCGTTTTCCTCAACGCATCCTACGGATGAAGGCAATATAGTGAAAGTTATTCGCAGCAGTAAAGGGGCCGAAAACCGTTTACGAAGTAAATGGCATGTCTTCACAGAGGGTAGCCAGCAAGAGAACGAAACAACTTCACTATTTGAATACATGGACACTTCCATTTCAATATTCCATCGGGAGATTGGAACGAGGGAATAAATGCGCTGTATTACCGGTTGTGCTATCACTTTTGCTGAAAGGAGACACTGTAGGAGTAGTTTGATTCCTACCTGAAGGAAACCTAACTCTGGCTTGAAAATGTGTCAAGCTATTAGAGCGTGTCGGTGTCTTAATTCGACATTCATTTATATCACTCACAATCTCTTTCAATACGGTGCCTGACCCGATGCAGTTGCATTTGTCGACTGGTTACGGCTTTTGTCTCAGGTTGGGATTTCAATTCAACTACTACTGGCCTTGGAACTTACAATCGATATTCGGGGCATGCTTTTTTTGTCTGGGTAGCACTTATGCTCAGTAGGACCAGCACGGCTTTACTTGCTCCCATCCACTCTTGTAACCTTGAAACCTTGTCTAAGCAGCCACGCGCTTCGCATAATACACTTGTCGGCGAAAAGACTTCTTACCATATGTGGGACCCACTCTTATAGCAAATTGTTACAAGCCATCGTTTGATAGTTTGGACGAATCAATCGCCTTGAGACTTCTTTCTTTTTCATCTAAACCCAAAATCATCAACAGGGAATAGTGAATTGTTTCGGCTGTTTTGAGTTGCCTCTAGAAGTGTCATCACCCAACCCACTTCAAAAGACGTCTCTTGAAAATCACTAGAGACAACAAAGTGTTGCAAATTATTCAGAAAAACATGGTCTCTTAGGAGAGGGAAATTATGCAGCAATGTCCAAGAACAAGGTCGAATTCGTTTTTTGTCTCAACTACAAGTGTTCTTGTCGTTGACCTACAACGCTGTTCGGAAAGGGAACAAGTTGCCTTCCTCGTTCTATTGTTTCGCGCAATTTTCATTCTATCATTCTTTTGGTTTTCTCGTCGAAGACGAACTACATGTCTAGTTTGTGAACGTTTAATCAGGTCCGCCATTTCTAGATTTATGTCCACATCAAACCTTTTAGATATTTTGTTTTCTCCCAGCCCACTGCCTATGCGAACGCAGCCTTCATCAGCTGACTTGAGATCTTGTGATTTCTCAGGCCAAGTAACATGGACGATTGCGATACCCTAGTGTCAAGGCAAACGTCAGCACGGCTAACTGCCAAACCTGTAACTGACTTGCACATCTAATAGAACCAGAAGACAACGGTTAAACGGTGGACCAGCCTTACGTTAAACCCAAACAAGTTAACTGAGTCGCTCGTTCATACACCAAGCGCTCAAAGACGTGACACCCATCCTAGGAGTAATTATTACCCAATACGTCTTATTTGTAAATAAACTAAGAAATCACGACGCATGTAATCCTCAAAGACTCACGTATTCTATCACACGTGGCTTCCAGCTATACTACAAGATTCAGGACGCTCACCCGTTTACAACGGAACAGACCACCCGTTATTCGTGACAGTAAGTGTTCACTTAGTTTGTAGTCTATCCTCAGGAAATCGCTGGATGAATATCGTAATTAATGGGGTTAGAGGTGGTATCATCTGAGTCACAAGATTGAGCAGAACTGCCAGAAACGTGCTCCGTGATCATCGAGGCTGGATCGTCACGGAAGACACACTACTACTTGTCAGCTGATAATACTAGGAGACCTGGCGTGGTTGACTATCTTCAATTGGCCGTGCCAATTTTCGAAGTCCAACCAAATCAAATTAATGGGTAGTCAACAAAAACGGCCACCCAGAGGAAGTTAGTATTGTTCATTTTGCTGTTTCTCGATGTGTCTGTTTCTCCTTATCTTAATACCTTCGAAGGAGGGAAGGATCTTGCCAAGTCTAGGAATGGAATCGAATATGCTGACCCTCACGCGACAGGCTTTTTCTGGCAATTGCTTTTTTATTTATCCAGTCGCCCTTCGAAACAACTGGACATATGTCAGTAACATTGCCTGGGACGAGCTAATGGTATATTTTACTCTCCAAGTCGTAATGACTGCAATGAAAAATACTGAGTAGGTCATATTTTATGTCACTTATTTGTTTAGGCCAGTCAACTGGAAGGAATATACTAGGAGTCGTAACCTGGTGTTTCACAGCCATGGTCACATAATCAACCGATCCAAACGTCCAGGTCATGGGCTAGTTGCCATGGTGAACAGTGCCCAATCGACTAAACGGATTAGCCCTAGGAGGAATGAAGTTGTTGATTATGAGATTAGAGGTGCAAACATTTGCATGATCCCAGGGCACGATACCATTATCCGGACAGACGGATCCGTATCGTTTGTATCGTGTGACCCAAGATCCTTAGGACAAAGAAAGGAAACTTAACCGGCTGCCTAGTGTCGTCCTGAGGGGACATGCTTATGCTGCCAGAAGTGATATACAAACGGACGTATCTCGAGGACTTCCGCAAGTGAGACAACTCATTTTTCATCCAAAAATCCCTCTTGAGACGTATATCTGGCCTGAAGAAAGCGTTGTGCAGAAATTCATAGGTTCGGTTGATTTAGCAATTTTAACGCAACTTCGGAATCTAATTACTCCTCGTGATCAGATCGGGTCGAATTTTTGACCGGGTTCAAGAGCTTTGATTAAGCAACCGAAGTTCATCTCGGTGTGCCTATCTGATCGGATGAAAGCAGAATGCATTAGTTGACAACCGGTTGTCGTTTGCGGTTCCGGCGTTTGACCCGTAAATTCGGGTGGTTTCGGTGTGACGACCATCGTCTGCGTGATTACAAGTGTCGACGATCCGTGTGAACACTAGAAACGCTCTCCGTCGAGCCTGGTAACTAGGTGACCTTTGCTGGGTTGAGGTCAAGTTCACTGGAAAAAATTAACCTGACCACTTCAGGCTCATGTGGCACATCCGATTCAAAATCAGTTTGGGTCCCGTTTCGGAAATCAAATTAGGTTCAATGTTCAATGCTATCAGGCAAGAGAGATAAATAACGACTTTGCGGTACAAATACTAAGACTAGCCTCAATCTCACTACCCAAAAACTGTTCATACTGCTGCATCATGGATATCAGCGTATTTCAGTTTGTCTACGGACTGAAGCACAACAAGAAACATGCACTCATTTGTGTGAAATCTACGGTTCGCTTGTCTGGAAGGATTCGTTTCGTGATGCAGTCATTTAAATTATATCACCCAAGAGCTCTGTGCAAAAGGCCGGCATAACCAGAGCACCATGATACTTGTTAGGTGGTCCGTTGTCCGAAATAAACTATTACACATTTTAACGGTTGGTCGTCACACTCAGGCACTAGGACCAATCTCTTTTTCAGCGGACCCCGTTTTGGGGCTAAATTTGGAGGCATTGAGGGACACAGTATCGATCGGCGTCGTCGAATTTTAGTAGGAACAATGCGTGAAGCTCTTGTATCAACCAGAACCGGGTCGCAGACGCTCGTTTCAACGCTGGTCTTGAGAACAACGCGTGAAGCTCTTGTATCAACCACAACCGGGTCGCAGACGCTCATTTTAACGCTGGTCTTGGGAAGTGACTTAGGTTACACGAATACTTGAAAATTCTCAAGGATAGCTTGTTCGAGGGCAGGAACGAGAGCAACACATAAGAGGAAACCTCATCAAGCATATCCGAATATTTTTGGCTGATACCTTTGGTTAAAAAATGAGTTCATCCAGCTTTTCAGGACTGCACGTTTACTCCCTGGCTGTCAGTTGTGAGCAGCTGTGAATAAACTGCTGTCTTTATCCTGAATAACTATCACTGGTCACTATTTGGTCACCATAAATCACAGCATTCCCACTCGCTACCGCATTTATTCAACCTGGTCGTCCGTTGAATATCCGTGTCGCTTTCTAAAACCGGCTACTAGAACTTCATCTTTCAAGATGTGCCTTTAACCTAGGCCGTTACTGCTAGCGTACAATAGAGATTGTGGTATCCGGAGTAGCTGCCCAGCTACTGTGTCTCTTTACACTAACTATATATGCTAGTAGGCACGCATAAGTATGGCCGGCTCCTGTTAACTAGACTAATAGAAAAGAGCACTGAAAAGACATGCACAAAACGAATCATAATTATGCCAAACGAGTTGATGGTGGTTCTTAGTGGTTCTCAACTTCTGTTTTTCATCCGCTTACTTCTTCATACACGCCGCCGCCGCCGTTCCCCCCACATTCAACATACAGCGCAACAGTCAAATACAGTATGATGTGAAATGTTATCACCCTCTGACTAAAGTTCTACTCCAGTTGAGTGTACGAATCAACGTTCGTAGTCAAGCAAGATCTGATACACGATTTGTTCGACGCGGGACTACCACTCAGGAGAAACCTGATTCCCACTCTCTGTGGATCATTGTATACAGAGCTACGTCCATTGCGATGAGTGGTCTGGTGGGCCATTACAAACTGACTGTCGGTCAGTAAAGTGTGTAATCGGCGAGTCGGGAAATATGGTTTGCTCAGAACTTCAGAAAGAAGCATACTGATCGCACTGCAAGCTTCCAACAATCTTATTGTTTAGAACACATCAAATAAAAAACTTAAACTTTCTTTACAAGTTCGGTTAGCTCTTACATATTTCCCTATGGAAACCATGGTTTCGCACATGAATTTTAAAAAAAAATAAATAAATCGTTCAGCTGTAGCACCCTTCCGGTGCCTAGCTGCCATGCCACCCGAAGGAAGCACGAGGGCTGGGATACTGCCAGGTTGCCCAAGCCTAGACAGGGGAAGTCGAGAGACAGAGGCAGGGTTCGAACCACGGACCTTCCGGTCAGTACGCTCGCGCTCTAACCGCTGAGCTAACATGCTTTTTAGCGAGCAGTTGTTTACGATGATTGCGTTTTGGTCAAGGCGCAACTACTTTTTAAGCCGGTGTTAACTAGTTTCTCTTCCTGTATGAAGCACTGCAATCGTAATTGTTTCGGCGCCGCTTACTCTGTGCAACAAACTGACTATGATGACGAAATAGTATGATCTAAAAAAAACCCTGCCATGCGAAGCAAGCTTGATGTTGAACAGATACAATGTATACACAAAGCCCAAGTGAAAGCTGCTGATCTTTGAGATACCGAATTATCGTTTGCAATTCCTATAGAATATGGAGCTTTTTGACGGGCAGCAGAATGAGAAACAGTCTGGTATGTACGAATGCGGGTGCAGTGTTCAGTTGATAATTTTATGGAAGCAGGACGAAGTGCTTTCGGATTTCATGACTCCCCTCTGAGCATAGCGAAATTTCCAGTGTTCAGGCGACACAAGTTCACCGAGAGTGTTGCCAAACCTTCACAAAGCAAACATACCGAAGTGCTCCAATTCTCACGTGGCTCACTGCAATATAAAGGTGTGAATATTGAGTGAGCTGACTAATTGACTCAAATTAGTGATAAGTGGCTTAGAGTTGGTGGTCGAATCTACGTTTGGTTCTGACGTGGCAACTCAAACAGTGACGCAACTTCCTTCCGACAGGAAAAATTGATTTTCAACAATATGGTTCTGTAATGTTCTTGAACATCAACAAACTTTAAGCGCCTGTTAATGCCAAGATTTGACAAGTCCGGAAACATTAATAAGCCCAATTCTGGGCAGCCCGAGTGCCTAATGAGGTATCTTTTCAAGGACCATTTTCAACAGAAAACAAACTGGAAGTCTATTGTATATAAAGGACGACACCCTGTGCCGACCTGGAAGTCTGCAACTTACATTTTTCGACTCACTAACCATCGAGTTCTCTGCGGTATTCGTCTGTAGTATTTTAAGTCAAAGCTTGGATGACGGCTTTGGGGAAACGGTTCTGCATCTAACATTTACCGGGTGGCATATTCAGAGACTACTCCTAAAAACCTCAAGTGCTGGATCCATTCAGTCCGTCTTGCTTGAAAACACTGCGAATGTTGACGACATCTGTGTTCACTTGTTTAGCCAAACGTCGAGATGCCTTTGATGTCCATTGGAGATCCCATCTTCTTTGATCACACCTTATAACACAGGGGAGTGGACTCCACGAATAATCAGGAATTAATGTGATCGTGTCATGTGGTCCAACGATGACACATGTGCCCAGGATGGGTGAGCTTTTTTGACCACGCTATCGCTCCCCACACATAATCGCACAGATGAACAGCTGATCACGAAGCATCACGCCCAGGCATTCGATCTATGCAAATCGCAAATCAGGGGGGTCATAACAAGGTTTATGGGGGTGTCATGCATTATTCATTCAGATAGGCAAGCATGACGTCACTGCAATGTTGTTAATTACTTCCTGTCATATATGTCCAGGGTAGAGCTCCTTGGTTTGTTGAGAACGTAGGCGACATTTCGTAGAATTCACGTGGGTCAGGCTCAGATATTTGGGGATCACAGGAAGTGGGCTGGTTGTTTTGGCATCCATTGCAGTCTGATAGAGGATGGTGAAACATCGGCCATGTATTATGGTTGTATAGGCATCCAGTTTATCTAATTCCACCCATACCAGACGACGAACAACCCATAAAGAGCCTCCATACAGCCAGCAATGATGATGTTCTTTTTAATGCATTTACGGTGAGGATCTCTTGTCTAAGCAACAACCGCGCAAGAAAAAAACGCATTCATCCTCCATAGTGCAACGCTTAAACATTTTCTCACTTGTGCTGAACCACCCTTGATCTGGAGTTTTTGGTGGGTAAGGCCCTGTACACCTAGGTAGGATATCAAACTGTATTCCTTTTGTCGGTAATTGATCAGGTGACTGTTCGTCTGTCCGTTGAGCTTGGCAGTTGATTTTCAGACGTTTTATCACCATTCAAGGACACAACACTAGTGCGCTGTTTGGTGGGGATCCTGCGAGCGTAGTTGATACATTAACTTGCTATGCTAGTTAACTCTTTCCTGAAATTGGCAGCACAGTGCACCACTCATGGGAACATTTCGCGATTTTAAGAGCACAGGATGAACAACGCAGGATATTATTTATCGAGGCTGAACTGATCAAATTTGTCATGTGGTGTTTCTTATTCAGGTGCAGATAGATGATAAACTAGATGATGGGAGCTACGATGAGTTACGGAAGTTAAATATGAGGACCTGGTGCGTGTGAAAGGTTGATGCGCAAGGGTGCTGAAGATCAGGCTGTTCACCTCAGACAAGATGGAAATTTCTATCTCATCGTCAAGAAAACCTCCTTATACAAATAATATTTCATTACACTAAAACGAAACTCGCGCGAGTCCTCTCTTACCTGCTGTGCTCCTACGACGAAAAAACTTCGGATTGGCTTCTTAATGAGAGAAGCATTTTATCACCAAGAGTGCTTTTTCAGAATCATTCTGAATAGTTACATCTCCTCGGTGGAACTGGGAGTAATCGTCCGATGACAGGTTATTGACAACGAGGACTCAACAGATAATTTACACCCAGAAAATAGAGAACAGAGAAAGCTTTCCTAGGTATTTTTTACTTTTAAAGGCAAAAGTAGTAGGCATTTCAAGATAGGTCCAGAAATGTTGGTCTTCTGAGGTAAGTAACAGGAATTTCAAATTAAATTGTCGTATGAATTGCGAAAGCCAAAGATGAGTTGTGTGCCAAAGCAGCGTTTTCAAGCTCAATGAGGACTTTAATATGCAAACAGACTCCGTGCATGTTCCGGTTAAATTGAGTAATTAATGGGAGAATTTTGGAAAAATTACATGGTTTCTCGTTTTCGCTACCATTGCGGAAGATGTGATAAGCAACAAACTCCTAGAGTTTGGAGTTCAACGATTGATCATCTCCTTAAGTCTTCTCCTGATCAGGCCCTGGTTGCACGCCAATTTCGTTGCCCATTTCGCCCATTGACCGCACATCTGTACGGCTATTCACCACAATCCAACTTCAACTGAGAAATCACCTGAATCCCCTATTCACCGTGCACACAAGTGTTGCAATTAGCACGCACAAAGTGACGCGTATTCGAGCCCGTTTAATCTGGTTGTCGACTCCACTGAGGTTGGAACACCTAGTGGACTTTCCTGACAGAACAAACTACTCACCTTGCGCCTAATGTGTTTCGGAAAGGAAATCTATTGCACTATCTTTAATGTAGCACCAACCGAAACATGAGTCGGCTCTTGAGCAGTACATTCAGATGAAGAATTTTATAACCGGGAGATTCAAACGGCATTTGGTTAACACCAGTTTAATTTGCTATCGAGCGTAGTTCGTCAATTACGGACCGAAAATTTTTCGCTCTTATGATTAGCAACTCTAACTTCAGTAGGCTTGGTGCTTATCAGGCTCACTTCGATGGTTGCGAAATTTACGAATAATCAACTTGTCCAATTTGCTCACTCGTGTGTCGAGTAAAGAGAACAAAAAATAAATTCTATGCTCACATACTATGCAATCTACGGGATTCAGTATCATACCAGTTGGTTGACGCGTTGAGATTTCACTGCACACCTACTTACTATTGAGTTCACCTGTAAGCAAACTTGAAGGTGATTGAAGGGGTGGCATTCAGTGGGATGAATGGAGTTGGGATGTGTTACAATTTACATGGTCAGAATTAGGTATTCGAATTCGCGCTCTAACCATGGCCCTATAATCAGTATACGAAGGTAAGTTTCATTTGTAACGTCCCAGTTGTGTCTCCGTCTTTCTTTGCTGGGTCCATATGGGCCTGAAGAATGTTTCCTAGCCTATAGATTTTTTACTTAGGCAGAGTTGTATGTGAATGGCAGACTAGTCATTTCGAAGTGTCCAACTCAGGAAAACAGAATCTTTTTACGAGAAACACAACCATTTGCATGTCAATTTGGTTCTGACGGGAGATTCACCTGTAACCCAGCCGAATCTCTCGTTTATCATGTTCTTAAGCAACCTTATGAGTAGTGAATTACGTCTATAAAATTTCGTTACTCATACTCGGCCAATTCGAAAGGAATGTCGTGAAGATACATCTTCCAAAATAACTACCCAGATTTACAACTTACACACTGGTACGTTTGTGCAACCGGCAGCATAGAGCTAAGAGTATCCGGCTAGGGAACTACCCAGCTTAACTGGTGGCTTGAGAGGGTGAAATTTTACGTCAATTTTCATTGCCCAGGAGTGTTTCTCTGGTCTCTCGATTTTTATCCCACAACAGAATCACCCACAGATCAACTTGTTCAAAAACAGAAAGTTCGCTTTATAAACAAAACAACCCAGGCCTGTCTAAGCAATCAGACACGTGTCGGCTGTGAAGGTAAACAAACCCGATCACGCGAAAGTCGTGTTTACTCCAACCTCAGTTTTGTGGCTCACATCGCTTTGGTTAGGACCAAACACGTCACCTGGCAATCACCAATCTGGAATTTTATGTGGTGCATTCTACAGTGTATTCAGCCCGTCGGTAGACCATTTTTTCACGCGTGCACTGTGGATCATAGAGCCCAGTCTATAAGCTGGCTGCGAGTTAGTTTGACTTTGAATGAAAATCCGTATTTTTTATGTAGCATAGAATTCACACAATGTTTTCGAAAATAGAAGCAGACAAATGTTGAAAAGTCGCAGTTTTGTAGGGAGAAACCTGGGATGCAAATTTTCTTGCCTGAACCCTTAGGAAACACACTGTGTTTAATAGTGTCTAATTTTCGAAAACCAAGTTAATGCAGTGATAGCTTTTGTATAACTTTGTTGTGCCATTTTTAGAAGTTGGAATAACTTTGAAATCGCTGCATCCCACTAATATTTCTTTTTCCTTCCAGGTAGTTTGAAGCAGGATCATGGAACTGCTTACAGGGGTTCGCACAACTCTTAAAAGTCCAGAGTGCAGATTCTCCTTCTGGGTCTTTTGAGTGGTAACTCATGCTGAAGTTCTATTGCTGATGATAGACTGGTGTCAGTGTTCCAATCAGGTTGGCTGGGTTTCCTTAGAAATTGAGTTAAAGGAGGTCATCTCAGATGCTTTTGGTGCTCGGCCACCGCTCAATATGACAGCCCAGGACGAACTGCACCATATTTTTTGCAAATTTCTTTTGATCAGTTAATCGAATCAGCCGAAAATATTTCGCTGTGGCTTCCTGTGATGAAAGCTTTCTACGGCTGTTGAGTCTTTGCAACCTAATATCATTCTCGACCTACCATTTAAGGGATCTGCGTGAGTGGCTTTTCTGACATCCATAAGACATGTTGATCTCGATGACATCCAGTGTGCGTTTGGTTGAGTCGACTGGTTTGTACATAGAGTCCATAAGATGAGAGCCCATTCGACCTCTAACAAACCCTGATCACCGGTTTTACAGCGCTTCTCCAGCAAGATGAACTGAATATTGCTGAGTTACTAAAACCCTGAGCAGTTGATGAACCAAACTATTCTGCTTCAGTCTGCGAAAATCTGAGGAGGAGCAAATTAATAATCCAGCCTTCATGATGACATAAACAGAACGAAGAAAGAACGGCTTTCGAGAAATACACTAATTTGCAAATCAATTTGGTTTTGCGAGAGACCCACCTGGAACCCAGCTGAATCTCTCGTTTTTGCTGTTTTCAGGCAACTGAATGTGCTGCACCAGGCCGCATCATGTTCCACTTGCTACGATATTCGAGATATCGCGATACATGTATATACGTAAGGCACTATTCAAAAGGTTGCTACCTTATGAGTAATGCATTACGTATAAAGAACGGCTTTCTTTATTTGAATTTCACCACCATCAGCTGAAGGCCACAATACCCAATTGAGGCTACGGCCGGCTTGAGGCTGATGGAAATGAACTGATCCGTTTTGGCTGTTTGTGCTGAAAGATTGTACTGGCCAGGAAGAGACGACGTTCAGCACAACTGAAAGAGTGTTTTTACAGTGTCTGGACGGCAGGCGTCCGCAACAATCCTACCACCCAAATGTTCGCTTTCTGGGCTTAGTTGTCCAACTGGGGGCTGACATCACCCACCGGACAGACAATATCCCTCTTTCTCGCTGACCGAAGCAGTCCTTACAGATATCAATGAAATACATCTTTCTTTGCTTCAAAAAATGCCGTCTGTCACAACAAGTAATGATCGTTTACCGCATCAACCTGCATGTACCTTGATTGAACCACCTAAACGCAAATCATGGAGACTACCGGTTATTAGAATTCAATCTACCGAAACGTTTTCAGCCATGAATGCGAACCCACCACCGTAGACATCATGACCAATTGCGTGAGGATCACCATAAATCTGAAGAGTGAAGTGTGGAATAGCCTAACACTTCTTAAACGATTTGAGGCGCATAACGGAAAGGGGTCTTTACACCTGTTTTGAAGACGACATATATCGACGTAAAGAGAAAAGCAGGGTTTCAGGAAGCAGGGCGTGTTGGAGGATTAGGGCAAAAAGTACGAACGCTGAAAGCAACAATATGGATAAGATCGTCTGAGTTTGATAAGGGTTTGTTTTGCAAAATAAACTCACATGCAAGCCAAACTGGTTTTACCGACAGAAGTGACTGAATCTCTCGCTTATAGTATTCTTCAGTCTAAAAATAGACTGCGATATTCGAATATTCTACGAACTGGAACACGAGATGACCTTTGCTCACAGTACTTTCAGCTGAAGAATATCACAAACAAAAGATCTAGCTGGAATCCGGTTGATTCTCCAATTGAAAACAAATTAGTTTACAAATGAGAGTATTTAACGAACTTCGTCCAAGTTGGGTTCAGGCAGAACATCAGAGTAACAGGAACTCCGTAACCTGACGAGCCCTAAAAAGTAAGAAATGGGTTGTGGGCTGCCGAAGAGTTCTCAGCAAATTTGTGAGTAGTGTGTTACATCTAGACAATCTACTGCTATGTCTCAAATATCATAGCAATTGAACCATGAGGCAGGCTTTGTGTGCAACACATCCAACTATGCACGACCAAGAGATTCGGCTGGGATTCAGCTTAGTCCCCCGTCAAAAACAAATTCGTTCGCAAAAGATCGTTTTGCTGGGTTCAACTTTGCTTGTAGGTCACCACCGAATTTCCCGTGGATGTGCTGTTCTGATTTCTCTGCCCAGTCCAACAGGTAGGCCCCGCCAATATTTTCGATCATCAGAAATCCCGCTGGCTTACATTCGAAAAGGTTAAAACAAGCAAGATTGTTGATATTATCAATAGGTCACGTAACACACTTGTGGGATTTCAGAGCCATGAAAGAGAATTTCTCCAGTCTTGCCAAACACACGATAAGCGTTTGCAATGCAAGCTCACTGGCTATTCTGCGGGTATGTGGGCAATTTTATCGCCCAAACCCCAGTCTTACACATCCCTGATGACCTTTTCAGTCGTAAACAGCTACCAGTTCTTTCGGATGAAAATGACCTTCACTTCCGGATAGAGATGGTCGTGGACAATGCTTCATTTGACAGGCTCTCGTCATTTTTGTTTTACTGTCAGTATTGACCTGGGAAGACAGCAGTCCGATGAACAAGTGGTAACTGCATCGCAGAAGATCATATTCACGCACAATGTGCCTGAATGTTATGAAACTACGTTTTCAGGCGACCGGTTATTTATGGTTAGCGAATCAAATGAGAGATCACCGGTTCCAAATAAACGCCTCCACACAGGGAGGAGCATCAACAACTTGTTGTCGCAGCACTGATTAAATAAACGGATAGATAAATGTCAAAAAACCCAACTATCTTAACTACGATTGTCTGTACTGCTGGAGGTTGACGACACTCGTTTTTGCCGTAGAAACGAAACCGGATTTCACTAGTTAAAAGTAGGATCTGAAGCTAACCTTTTTCGGTGGGTGATGTATTTGCGCCCCCCCCCCTTATATCTGTTCCTGTACCTTCCAACTTCTCTTCAACTTAGGTTCACCAAATGCAGTATCCACAGCTGGTGAAACGCTTGTTTCATGTTTGAAAAATTAGTATGAATTAAAATGCAAAGTCATTCTGGGTTTGTGCTGATAGATGCGCTAACCAGGACTGGTACCTGTCTTGATCATCAGGCAGCCTTCTTGACTTGTATCATCGTAGTTTCTGTGTGCCTCTCAGAACCTCCCACCATTCCACTGTTGGTAGCTTCCTCGTTATATATTCCTCTTCATACTATCGCTCCTATACAGACAAATTCATCTATAAGCGTCGTATCGATCAATATAGAATTCTATTACGGGGAGCTTCTAAGATAGTTTTTTTACCGTTAACTTTCTCTATATCTTCCACGTGAGGGCGCTCTTTGTTTAACCTCGGCTTTCGTAATCTAGCGTCTATTTTATACAGCCAGTGCAGCGTCTTGCAAGCATCATCCGTGCTCGTTAGATTGGTCACTTCTACGGATCTCCAACTGCGTACAAATGTCAGTGCACACAGTTTACATATACGAGAGGGAGTAAATCAGTTGCATTATGCGTAGATGTAGTACACTACTCATAGGGTTGCTGAAGACCCTTCGACAGCCCATTAGATCTAGCTGGAGAAGAGTTTCGCAAACGAGAGATTAGGCTGGGTTCCAGGTGAATCTCTCACCGAAATCAAATCGGTATTCAGGTGAGCGTACAGGTTGATTTCCCAACTACTAGGATGTAATTCACCAGGGTTGTATCAGCAGAATATTTGGCGTAAACGCTCACCGCCGGGATGTGATCTTATCAAACACGGAGTTTCCTTTTACATTCGCTTCTTCTTCAGACATTTTTTGCCCCATGATTTCTCCAGACGATAGCGCAATCCGAACATCTTCAGAATATTCCGGTCATTTATCTAGATTCCGTCACATGACAAAGTCTCCCGGCCTCGTTTGCCTAAATGATGCTTCAACTAGTTGAAGGGATCAATACTACGTGTGACGATAGTATCTTTCACTGGTTTTGCAGTATCGGAACTTTAGAAGTTCTCCAGTGCTAAATCCAACTCAAATCTCATAGGGGGTATCACCTTACTGCTTCTTTCCTAGCCCCGTTGAGTGTACTGGAGAAGATGTTACCTGGTACCACCTTTTATCTACTCAAAGGACAGATTAGGATAGGATTGATTGCATGACCCCCTCACTTACTTCGTTTCTTCGTCTGTGGATACATATAGTTCTGTGGTTCAGCGTGTTGTTATTGACTTATCCTAAAATTTTCACATTGTAGGCAGACAATTCATCCACAATAGCTTTATTCTGTTGAGTCCCATATTTCCTCCTCTGCTTGGCTGTATTATTACTTTTTCTGTTCCCCTCATTATGTAAAGGTTGGAAAACAATGTACCTCGTTATTTACCGGTGTTTCTAAAACTGCAGTTTTCTAACATTTTGTCTTGCTCTAGACTGCCGGTCATCAAATCCCTCAACGCAGTGATTTTCCCAAATTATCATTTGCACCAATATGTTCTCCGGATTCGATACTGATCATCATAAGATATCTTCATCTGGTCTCAGTTCCTTCTTCTTTGAAATAAAATCTACACCTTAGCTCTTCTGTACGCATTGGAATAACTTTTTTATGTCCCTGTGTTTTTGCACCTCGTAGCATACAAAGTCTCTCATCAAATGCACGCATATATTTCCTAACATTGCGTGTTTAACTGCCCAGAAGATGCCCTATCCAACTAACGTTATTTGGACTACTTGTCTTAAAAAGCACAAAATCACAAACTGTTTGGGCATAAATCTACATTATTGTTGTCGTGCAGTGAGTATAGCTCAAGTCTAAGTGTCTTCGGCACAATAGCACTAGATAGCTGATTACCTGCCTTAACGACGCTTGATGCTAACTGGGCTAGGGTCACTGCATGTCCCAGCGGGCGTGGTCTTATGAGCATGGCTCGGCAATTCACACGTGATCAATCGATAAACACTAGTGGTTTGAAACCAAGTCTAACGGTGGATCTCAAATAAATAAAGTGAAGAGGATTGTCGACTTGTGTTAAAACTAGCCTTGAACGTCAGATACTAGGGATCAAGTTACATGTTCTAGCAGGAGTTGGTGAACACCTGAAAGTGAACTGGTCGATAGTTCACCAAGAATCAGTTGATTCACTCAGTAAACATGAAGAATCGAAAGACGAATCAAGCGACTCTAAAACATCGATGCAACCCTGGCCTCAGTGGTAGGAAGTCGAAGTTTATCATGAGTTAACTATCTTCTAGGAAAATAAAGGGTTTTATCCAAGGCAAAGTTCACTATTGAGTGAAACCCAGTACCAGTCCCTAGTGGGTGGGTGCGATCTGGTGAGACGACCTCCATTTCATTCACCGAGGTCTGTCTTTTAATTCAACGACCACCCTCTTGTTGTACCCTGAACTCCACTTTCAAAAACTTGTAAATGAAAGCCCACTTCAAATTTTCCCGAAGTTGAGGGAGAATCAACCTACATATTTTTACACCACAAAGATTTAGAAGAGTAAGCGTTAATTTCGGAGATTTCATCCTGTGAGTGAAACCATTCTATCCCGAAATGCCAAAAAGCAGCGTTTCTCTATTAAGATTCCAATATAACCTCTTACTACCAAGTTTGTTTGTTTTTTCCGATCGCAGTGCAGCTGTCTTCTGACAGCTTCCCGTTATTGAAAGAGTTGGACAGAATTTTACAAGCTTTATGGTCTCCACCAGTGATGAGGAGTACGATAAGCTAAAGGCATTTGCTAGAAATAAATTTAAGAACTACTGAACTCCAAGAGGTGACGCATCTGGCATAGGGATTTCAAAGTACGCTAACAGACAAATCACCTGGCACAAATTGTAAGCAGTTCAAATTCAGATGAATGTACTTAGCTCGCACATGCAACGGACAACTGGCCCGTGTCCGCCTGACAGGCGTGTGTAAGGGTCATCTTTGTGATCCTTGTGACTTGCTGGCCAATTACCTCGGTTCCTACCAAAGTGACACACTTGCCCATCAGTGCAGTTTGATAGATTAGGAAGTCCTGTGCCAGCCTTTATAATACACCCGTCAAATTTACACAACTCTACACTGATGGCCAACACCACAGAAAACTAATGGAGAATGCCCGTACTGAACTTCCCTGAACAGTGACCTCTCTTCTGAGAGGACTTGATTCGGAATTCACCTGTGGCAAAGCATACTGCAAAAACACTGGATTCCATGACGTGGAAGGTAGATCTAAAAAAAGCGAGTAAATGCGTTCGATGTAGTTCAAAATGCATGCCTACCCTTGGTTCGAACAGCCAGTTTTATAGGCCATGGTATTGGTTAAAGTTTGCAGTATACTAAATGCTATATAAGATGTCGGATGCCCGTTTCTTGCGTGGGAAAAGCCACAAGGGCAGGACTGTCGTTTAGAGATTTCTTAACTCTGCAACGAAAAGCTGTGAATCATCTACTCATTTTTATTTCATTTTTGGGAACAAAATAAAATCTTGCATCCGTCATCAACTCGACAACCGTGAGATACAACTGTACGGATGTATGATAGGACCAGTTGGTGCACGTGCATGTTTCCTCATCTTTTCTTAAGCGGTCGCAAATTTCGTTTCCGTCAAACAACAATCGCAGTCAAATTGATTAGATACCTCGTCATTCACACTAAGTTATGTAGACTTTAGCTTCCAGAATATAAAATATATGATGCGTTTCGACTGTCCGTGTTGTTTTACGGCGGCAAACTGGAGTTTTCATCAGAAATTCACACTAACCGAGAGAGAGAGAGAGAAGACGCGTGTTTTCTGGAAGCACAAGAGCTAAATTTATCAGAGCTTCGTGCGTCAAACACGACGAGCGAGTTTATCACTTAGTGATCCGATGAATTTAAAGTGAATTTAGAGCCAGTAGGCCGAATATCAAATGAGTGTTCCAAACAAATTAATTTCCAGTGGATTGAACGGTTTCCTACGCTGGCCGGATACGAATGTTGCCACTGTGTACTAAGACACTTTAAGTTAGGTTCCAATAGTCTGGGCGACCGAAACTCTCCATAGTAAGCACTAATTGTAGAAGCTGATTTTTTGTTTCTCGTTTGCCTATGCAAAATTCTCCTTTTCAAGGGATACAGCAGTTGGAAACGATTTTTGATGAACTGGTTTTATCATCTGAGAAATATTCGTTAAAATATTTTTCTCTCAGTACATTGATTCTTAATTGATTCATAGGGAGCTATTAAGGAAAATAATGAGGTAAACATAAAAAAGCTCATTCAGTATTGTTGTACACAAAACAATGAAAAATGAAATGCCTTACGAACATCGAATGACTTACACCTAGAAGATCAGACTAGTGAAGTGCACCAGTGTGACATTTTTCAGTTTACTCCTGCTACATGAGTTTCCGCTCAGACCCTGAAAATATGAATTAAGCATTCAACGTGTCACTCACATCCGGAGGAACGAACGTTTTACCGTACTCTTTTACTTTAAGAACGATGTATTGACAAACTACTTGAAATTGTCAAACTCAGTGTTCATCTCTTCGGGTTTTGCGCCAAAGTTTGAACGCTACTTGAAACAGCTGGATTTGATCGATATCGGGCTACCTAAAAGGTTTTACCGAAGCAGTCCCTGATAGATTGTCCTCACGAAAATAATGTATGTATGTGGAAAAAACCCTCATTTCATATAGACCAAATGAAACCTTGTATCAGCATGAAACGAAATTTAAACCTGTCGTATGGTAGACCCTGATATTTTCTCGACCTAAAACATGATGCAAACCTATCCGTCGTGTTTTTCGGCCTTTTGTTAAGATACGATTGTGGAGACAACGGAAAGCGAAATTCGCGGACCGGTTAACTAAAGACAGAAGTAGGTTGCGTCAGATTTACTGGTTGCCATATTGGGAGAATTCATCCAAACACTTTTGTGGAACACCTAAGATTTCACCTGTCGAGACAACAGAGTAACTGCATTCACAGGTGAGTTGGAAATCATCAAAATTATCAACGTTGACAAAGCTAACTTGTGGGAGCCCGTTGTGAGCGAATTTCACCTGTCAGTCTCCTGCCGGGAGCCAATTTGTCAATCTGATTGCTCGTAACTGCTTGGCCTCCTTTGTGACACTAAGTGAAGTTTCACAAAGCGCCACTTCACATCGGTCGATTCAACAAGTTTATGACGAGACGACTTCGGCATCAAAATAGTGAGGTTTGAATGAGCGGTTCATTCGAAGCGAGTTTTCCCGTCTAATCTTCAATATGTGATTGAGAGACACTTGTCTTCATGTGGTCTTGTGATGGCTAGTTGAATTCTGGTAGTAACACCTGTCGACCAATTTAGCAGAAAATCAACAATCGCCGCTTATTAACATCAGCAGCAGTTTCCGAATAAACTATCAGAAAGCGGCTTAAACACTAAATGAGATAATGTCAAACTTATAAGGAAACACACTACAAGAAGTTTGCAGCAGATTTCACCAGTAGCGTATCGAGCCAGTGTAAGGGTCTCTTGTGGAACTCAAATGCTTCCAGTTTTTTTCCTGTTCGACAAGAAGATGATTAACAACCTGCGGGCTCTGTCAGCCTAATGAACCCCAAATAAACTGACTGGGCTGTTAGAAAATTCTTAAGAGCTACTCTGTACTAGTATCATGCCATGTATTTTCGTCCCTTAACGAACTAGGAGATGTATAGCAGGAACCGGTCTCTTGGTGTGTCGGCTTGAACGAGTTTTCAACCATTTGAAGATTGCTAACATTTTACCCGACCATTACAGCTAGCTGCTTTGGGGAAAGACGCCTCTGATGGATCAATCAATTGTAGTCACCTATGCCCAAAGATTGCCGAAGGACCTGTGCCGATGGAAATACCTTGTTCTGAAAGGCTGGTTGCCTTCGGGTATGGAGTATACGCTCAATTCAGCCAATGCTACTTTACCCTGGCTTCTGCTGAACAATTTATGGGTGTCAGATGAATTGTATTCTAGATCAATTAATTGTACCATGACAGTTAACGCATTCACTTGTAGCCACCACAGTTCATAAAGTTTGATTGCCATTAAGTTCGTTCGTTTCGTCAGCCGCCAAAAAGTTACTGGGTACAGTTGCCGAATATCAATAAGGCAGACATACTACACGTTTTCTGACGGTCATCAGTTGAGAAAAGTGGTAATAAAGCTTGTTGACTGCATCAAAGTTGTTTCGGTGACGGCCTTTCTTCACGACTTACAGCAAATGTGAGGTTTCTCGTTATACCTGCGCAATTCTGAGGAGTTTTGCATCAAAAAGTCAACGTAATGCAAAAATTACTGCTGCCAGCTTCCTCATGCGGATGTGTGAACCGGTTGGTTTTGTTATTTAAGCCCCACATCATGTTAAAAAAGAAAGCGAACTTCACTACCCCTTAACCATTTCAAACGCGCTGGCCCACTGTGGGATGTGACGACAAGGGTGCTGTCGAGCTTCCACTAGGTTTACGGACGCTCTTGAGCTGAATCACCCTCTCTTTTTTCATTGTGTATTCCCGTAGGCCTGAAAGAGATGAATATCCTCAGCACGGCTATGAAAAATGTGGTTTTCAAGATCCACTCTACTGAACATTTTGTCTCATAACTGTTGTACGACATCCGTAAGGTTATCTGGCCTCGATCTGCTACTCGATCCTCTATTGGTATGCTTCCCACCTCCGTAAAAGTGCCGTTCTCCAGTCCGATTGCTGTATGTGTGTATCGGGCGTGCAGAGCTGCATTAGCACCACTGCACCAAATTTTCTTCCTGGATAACAATTCCTCATAAGCTTCAACAATACGCCAGCTAGTAAGGAGAATGGTACAGTCCTGGGAAGCCTATTCCAGTCTTCCCTTGAAATGCAGCCAAAATTCTGATGAGAGCAATCCAGCAAGACTGTGGAAAACGAAACGAAAACTCATGCTAAAGTGTTCTGTTCTGCTAATCCTCTCCAAAATCGAAAAGGCTCCCAGTAATCAATAGTGGAACCCGCTACTTATTTGTTTACTCAAGCAATGGAACCCACAGTTTCAAATAGCCGAACGTTCATGGATCTAAACACAGTTTGTTTTTTGCAAAAAAACTAGTCTTCTTTCCGTCAAATGGCACAGCTAAACCTCTCCGGTTATCTGAATGCTTCTCGATCCGGGTTAACAAGATTATGAAAGGTTGACTATGTAAGGAAGGGAAATTATGCTCTGTATACCACTATCTCACTCAGTCACAAAACTGCAGGTCACCTACTTATCATATTCAATGACTGATAGATTCTTCTCGTCATGTTGGGGTCCAACCCCTCTTCCCCACTGAGGTTCGAAAGTAATTAATTCAGTGGTAGACTTGACAGCAGGTTCGGCTTATCAGTTCAACTATACGAGACAGTTTATGGATAATCGACTCTTTCACTGATAGTGTGACCAGGGTTAGAGATCCCATCTGTAAGAATAATTGTTAGAGTGTGTCGTCGTTCGCATAAGGTTGGCCAGCTTAAACGAGCGAAAAGCCACTACAGCTTTCGGCCTACGCGATTCAAGGTCACCAGGATAACTTTTTCACTGCGCTGCAGTCCAACTCTCCTGGCTCACTGTTCTACCACAAAGCATGTGCCTGTGATCTTCTACAGATTTCTAAGTCTACTTTTCCAACTTCAAACATTGGACATAGCTGTCCGTTCGCGCGGGAGACAACCTTCACCCTGGGAGAACGCATATACGGGGACACTAGGGTGAGAAATAGTACACCTGCTGACCATGGCTGATCTGTTGCAAAAACCAACTCACCTCAGCACCCTTGGCTTAAAAATTTCACCAGTTATTTGATAATTTTCTAGCGGATTACATACGGAGGTTCAGAGTGTAGTTCGTTGAACCAAAAGCTAAGGAGGATACGCACGACTAGAAACAGGTAAATCCCCATAGGGACAAACACTGATACACAGCCAACTAGCTTCTATGCACAATAACCGGAACTTGTGGTCATTTCACAACTATCCCCCAAACATATCATGAAAGGTCACTCAGACCGATGAAAAACAGGGTTCTTAATCAACCGCATGCTTACCCCGCATTGCTACGGAATACATCCTTGTAACAATGGGTTGTGTACCGATTTCCATGCTTGTAGCTAAGTCGAACTATCACCCATCCACCACCCTAGTTTGAAGGTTGTTAATCGACCATCCGTTAGTTTACCAACAAGTGAACGGCTCGCGAACCCACGGAAGGCGATGTTTCGAAAAGGATGGCGATCGGTATTAGGTATAGGTTTCATCATTGTCGTTTACACGGGAAGAACAATCCCTTTGTTATGCCAGCCCTACACAAAAGATAGGTCTTAATCGTTCGATTAGTTGTTCTCATAGCATCACCCATATCAAATCTTTTTATGAATGGATTTATCCTCCCGTGAATCTAACTGGTCAATCTACAAACCTTTTGACGTCTGAAATATCAGCACGGACTAGGTGACTCACACGAGTTATTCATTTTTTTTACACAAGTCCCGCTTCCCATTTCAAATTTCCATTATAGTCTGAATTTCGATTAATGCGCCTGGAAGCCGAAGCGCCTGAACCAAAGCTTTAAAACCTGGTCATTTGTAAAACGCGCAGACGTTCTTACTGGAATGCGAGCAGCGCTGCTCTGAGTACAGACTGTTGGACTGTATTGAATCCTGTTCGAATAGAAATATGTCGAAAAGTTCGGTTCGGTTGAACTAGTGCGCACCATTCATACTCTTCTGCAGCCGCTGAATTCTGTCCCAATATTCAGATCACACTCAACAAACATACCGTAGTACACCGATTAGTTGCCCATAGGACTAAAGTTGGTGGATAAACCACTTTGAAGTTGCTGATCACAAAGAGCTAAATATCTCACTAATCTTCAATGGTCAATTTCCTCGACTTGCAGTGTGTCGGCTACCATGTCGGCCGAAGGTCATTTAGCGTTGTTCTTTGCACCATCGCAGATCAGTGAGCTAGCGACTACCTGGGCTGAATGAGAAAGTCCTCGCATTGCCATAAACAACTAAAGTCACGTGATGCCAGGGAGATCACTGTCCGTCAGGATTCATTCTAAGCATGATAACCTACGTACTCGAGATAAACCTGGCTGCATCAGCCAGATCAAATTCGCGTTACAAAAGCCATGGCAACCCCGCACATCATATGAAGCAATCACTTGTGCAGTCTACATTACTGGGTCGCGTTAGCCACCAGCAGCGAACCAGACATCGGTGTTGAACACTGATGTCATGTTGTCGATGATGATGACTTTTTTCTGCAAACTGCCACGTCGCCTCAAGTCCGATTATCCTCGCCCAAATAATTGTCGCTTCATTGCTGATCTGTTTTCCATTTTGAACAACTAATCCGAATTGGTGCGTGGTATTTAGATCAGCCTGTTAAACAAAGATCTCAAAGGGAACATTGTTCGATCAGATAGAAGATAAATACGACAGCGGTTGACTCAAACCATTTTCCGGCTAAAATAGTGTAGCAAACAAGTTCCGCTCAATCAGACTGCTTCTTGCGCGTAAGCACAAACGACAGATTACAATAGTGTCGTTTCCAGCCTTTGGGAAGCAAGGCGAGTTCATCCAGTAGTCCACTGGGTTACCATTCGCGCGTTAAAATGTTTCGGATACACCTGCCCCTAGTCCATTGTTAGAATGGTCATGTTGCCCATCTGTTCCTCTCACTAGGCAAAGCCTAAGAACGTTGTCAGTGAATACGGTAGAAGTTAATCCTTTCTTATCCCTTGTGAAACACTGTAATGGGTGTTGTATTCGAAACCGACGATCTCAGAGGTGACATGCTTCTTGATCAGTTGTCAAGATGGACTTATGCAGTTTGATCCTAGTCAAATTAGGACCACTTGGGAACTCGACTGACCGATTTACCTTATCTGGACAACGATGGGCGCGTTGGCGTTATCTACGACAAAAGCGGACAACAAAACAAATTCACATGAGGTATTTTTTTAATAAATAAAGACTAGAACAAAAAACGCGGGACATATCTGCGGGGCGGGGATTTGATAAATGAAAGTCAAATGAGTGTGAATGAAAGCAAGATCATTTCTCTCCCGCTCGCGGTAGAGCATGAGATGTGGTACTCGACGTGTCAGTCACTTCAGTACGGTCTTGACGGTAAGTGAGAGTGATTGGCATTGATGGAATAGCTGACGGATAGCTTCGGTGGATAAGCTTTTACAATCTAATCCATTCACCTGAACCAACTCATCGCCACAAGATAACACTTTCTGTGGTGACGTGCAAACTTGTTCGGACAGACGAGTTATCTGGAAACCTTGAAAGAAAAAAGAAAAATAATACATAATAAGTGTTGACCGAACGTGAGTGCAGTGAAAAAGAAAGCAATATCATATGATGAACTGAGAAGCTTACCTTGATCAGATTTAACCACGTATAGACCGAAGGGTTGGGAACTGTCTTCTCTGCTCAAGGTTACGTTTCGGAGGACTGTTTGAACATGATCCATTATCGGTTGGGAAGAGTATTTATCACAGGATAGACTGGAACGTCGACTGATACCCTGATCATCTTCAACACGTTCTTTCAAGTTGACTGAAACGGAGTGATCCAACTCGACAGCCTCCTGTAAACTGTGCGTTGAACCACGCAAAGCCTTTCGAAGTGAATTCAAGGTATCCCGAGCAGAACGCCTTATTTCAAGAAAAAAACTTGAACGCCTTTTCTCCCGCGGAGATTGGGTTATGAGGGCTGGATATGATTTGTGAGAACGCAAAACTGCTTCTGCACTGTACCGACCAGTACGATATTTGGTCCGACTGGTGGAATCTTTCGACGGTTGAAATAGCACTTGAGAGTTTCCGTCGGTCTGCTCGGTGGAAGTCGTTGAGAGAGATGGTTTCGATGCCGAGTTTCTCACTGTGGCACTAGAGTTACTGGAATAATGTATGGGTTGGAAAAACTTGGTTCAGGGTTCGCGACAATGAAATGATAGACACTGAATAAGGCGTTATATAACTTGCTGTCCGTAGTTGCATTTGTCGACAATTTTTAAGTAAATTATAACAGAAAAGAGGTGAAATAACCCTCCATTATATACAAACCTACCGAAGCATTCTGTGAACAATTTTAAGGTTCGTTCAGCTGTAACACCATTTTGGTGCCAATCTGCTATGCCACCCGAAGGAAGCACGAGGGCTGGGATATTGCCAGGTTGCCCAAGCCTAAACAGGGGCAGTCGAGAGGTGGAGGTCGGGTTCGAACCACGGACCTTCTAGTCAATACATTCGCGCTCTAACCACTGAACCATCTCGCTCCGAAGCGTTTTCAGCAACTTTGTGAGTAGTTTCCTTTATGCAAATATATTGAGATATCAACTGAAACATGAGACGGCCTTTGTCCAGCACATTCAGCTGAAAAATATCGTGGACGATAGATTCAGTTGAATCTCCCGTGAAAACCCAGTTGATATGAAAACGAGTGTAGTTGTAGATATATTGTCCTCAGTTTTTTATGAAGATATTGTTTCCAGCTGCAGCTGGGGGAGATAGCAACCACAATGAGTTATAGTCAAGGCTACGTTGTCGCGGTTAATTGCGACTGAAATTCAAAAATAATCCACGAAATCTACCCACCTGGAAAGTCGTTCGTTGTTAGAGGTATAATCCGGAGGCTCACATCTCAATGCTGGCCGTTCTGAAAAATAAATAAACAAGCTTATGCATAACCTGACTGCTTTACGGGACATCTAGTTTAATTAGGCATTCGCCCAGCCATTTTGTGTTGAAGTTGGAATTGAGCTTTATCCTGGAAATGGTCTGATTTTGTGAAAAACTGGGAAACGACGAACAGTCATTTCTTTATCATCATGCATGTCATTAATTAGAAATGTTCCTGATTGATGATAGAGATTACGTAGACCACCTGCGGACCAGTTATCGCTCGTGGTATGCCCTGTCAGTGAATGACGTTGTTCCCAACCCACTTAACTGTGTTTCGTCTACAGAAATCCCATAAACGTGCTTGGTGAATTACTGACTTCTGTTGGTCTTCATGCCGGAAATTCAACTGTAATTCGAAACCCTTTTCCTTCTGGGTTGGGGGAGAATTTTAGCCTCAGGCAGTCAATAGCATGGCTACACACCCTAATTTACTCCTGCACGATTGCTAGCGGCTAGCGCCGGCGCTGGTTATCACATTCTACCCGTTTGCACTTGTTGGTGAGCAACGAACAAAGGTTGTACAGAAAGAAAGGACAAAACAAAGATCAATTCTATGGGGGCATGTTGAGTGAACGAACGTGTTCTAAGGATAGCGATCAGATAGATGTGATTTGTGAGGTCGGAAAACGAACAGCCAATCGCTATCAGCAGTGGAGCAACGACATATTTTGGACTGGTGACCTCTCAGATGTGAGGACCTAAACAACAAACGAACAGTATGAGTCAGGCTACTGAAAAGACCCAGTATTCATGAGATGGGTGTGACAGTGATAACCAGATCTTATCCCCTGTTACACACTGGATAATTCTTCGTTGCTCTCAGAAATCCGCCCATCTTCAAGTTGGAATGTGGCAACCTTTTCTTTGCCTAGGATCATTGGGTACCGTGTACCTCCGGATATAAAACATCAGGAAGCTAGTTGTAGGTGTCTTGATCCAGGGAATAGGGCAGTAAGCCGGCAAACTGTTCAGTTGTGACAGTCATTTGGTGCACGAGGGATGAGATATTACTTCATTACGAGTTTTCAAACTGCCTGATCTTAATGCACGAGCCATTTCGACCTAAGTGTGGCTGGGTTGTATCAATAGGGTGATCAGTCAGTGGCGGAACACTGTAATGACTGGCACATACAGCTGAGACTTACTTGGATCTGAGAAACCTTCTTCTGCGCTGTATCTGCGACGAAAGTGAGGATTGGTGGCAATACGTACTGGGGTTAACACATTCACAGGTTTGTCATCATGCACCGCACCAAAAGAAAAAGCCGAGGATGGAATGGACGCAGCATGGGATTGTTTCGTAACGACCGATACAGATGAGGGCTCACTGCTGAACATTGGGAGTAGATGAGGGAATAATAACATCAAAGTAGGTGATTTTGTGAGGGCTTGACCTACGCAAATGTCATCCTGCGAAAATATACAACGTGGCGGTTTTTAGCTGATCGGTACAATGTTGAATGCGTTTTGTTTATTTATGGTCCGTTAGATGAAGCACCGCATCATACAAACGCAACCGGTGCGCCGTAGGCAAACAAGCATTGCACTGTGGCTTCCTTATCCCAACGTATGGGTTGGTTGCCTCTACGACCTGGGATATTTGAACTGGTCGGTCATTTTCTTCGCATATTTCCTGTTGGAATCCTAGTTCACCCAACAGATAAAGGTCATGGGTAAATTTAGCAATCCTAGAAAGCTCAATCTGCGCGTCTGCCAGGCACCGACGATATATGAAGTGTCTCACACTACCCACAGGACAGCGCCCTAATTATCTATAAGATGCAGACTGCAGACTGAAAAACAAGGTATTGATTCAATAATCTGAAGCAGAACAACCTGTCGTTGAGTGTTTAGTTGTTCCCGAAATTTAGCGGTATCTTCCACTGGGGAAGGAAGAGAGTTTTGTGGCCTTGTTAATAAAAGTATATCCACCATACGTTTGTATGCGTACTCTCGCAAACTTTTCTGCAAAAGAAAATCAAACATACTAATCATCACAAATACAACACGCCCTAAATTATGGTTCGTCAGTTTGTTAAAGCGATCCATAAAATAATATCAAACAGGAGAATTAAAATACCTTGTCCCCAATCTGTTCATGTGAATAGCTTTCACCGGCTGACGAGCTAAAACCGCCACTATATTGGGTGTGGGTAGCTTTGTACCACTTGGCATTGTTGGCTTTCGCCGCAATCTGAATTGAGGCCAATCCACAATCCGCTCAAGTCGTGTGGTTCCATTTATTGAGCCTCGCCGAACCTTTTTGGGCGCGTTCATTGTAAAGTGTGGTCCAGGAACCGATGCTTCCAATTCGTTATTCGATCGATCGGCTAGAACATCATGGCCAACCTTAGTGCCCATTTTTGGCTGCATGCCAGATGAACGAGAAAGCGACGGTGGGTGTGTCGGTGGTGTTGGGCGGAAAAAGTAAGAATTTCTCTGGATCGTCTCTGTCATTCCTGCATGAAATTAGAAGTTCAAATCACTAATTCATTAATCATAGTAAATCCAAGAATTTTCCTTGTAAGCTCTGAAGTGTTCAGAGGGCAAGCAAGTGAAAAGTACTCATTTCAAGCAGAATGGCCCCTTGTATATATATCCCCTATATCCATCTGGGAAGTAGTTCGTTTCAGGTCATGAGTTATTGGCAAGTATATGAAGGGAATTTGCAAGATACACGAATGGATCGTGTGTGGTATTCCCAGTATCAACAGCCTGGTATCCCCGAAGTACCACGTATTCCCTTAAAACCGTTCTTTGACGAATACGGACAGATAACACAAGCCAAAAATGAAGGACTCGTATCGCATGCCTTCATTTTCAGTTTGTAACAAGGAAGGAAGTTCCACTGATAAGGAACTATGGAGACTGCGGGATTCAGGGTAAAATTCTACACTGGATTGTGGATTTTAAATGAAAGTTGTATTCCTGGAAGTTTCATTGGGTGCCGCCTTGGGACCACTCCTTTTTTGATGATTGTCACTGACCTTCCCGATGTGCTCTCAAGGACGCCCAACGCCAGCGCACTTCAAACAGGTGTCCACTGCGCAACTAGTGGTCAAACGACGGACACCCCCCTCTAGGTGTCCATGCGTTGTTTGGAGAACTATCCAGCACTCTTTCGTGCAAGATGAGAATGACCAGATGCAACGAGGCAAAAAATCTAGGACTTTCGCCAAATAAATTATCTGCTTAGGACGTAACCCAATCAGCTGCTACGTAGGGGCCTCAAATCCGTTGACCAGGAAACACACCTGGAGACCTTTGGTGTCTTTCCTCTAGACTATCATCACCTCCGAACGGACCTGATATTTACTCACGCATTTTTTGAAGCTTCGACTGATGTCTTTTGCCATTAACCCAACTAATACACGGCGAGTAGTGGGTAAGTTTGTGAAAGTCAGATGGCGTGGAATAAACTTCCCTAATATATCTAGGGCCTGGTTCATGTCACTTTGGGATGCTTTTTCTTTGGCTGTTCTCGCTGACAAGCTTACTATTAACCGCTGAGAATTTCAAGAACGGACCACAACCTTTTTTGTCTGTGCCTTTCACATGGACCGGAGCCGCAGAATGTCAATAAAAAACCCGACCCAAAAAACCTGGACAAAGTCACCGGTCCTTTTATCAGTCCTGGAATCCGTAGTTTTTCGAAATAAATAAAGACCAATAAACCCGAAGTCACACATCGATCATTTCGCTTCCGAAACTTTGTAGCTGGTCAACACAAGATGGTTTATAAATATGCGAAACTAGCGTACTATTCATAAAAAAACACCCAGGTCACCAAACCACATTGAACAGCCACATCTAAAGGGGCGGATTCAATGGCAATATCTTTTCTTCTAAACACCAAAGGTTGCAACGTATTCGGATACATGCATCTTACATCCGTGAGCTCTTCTTTAAAGAAGACACGGAGGGAAATTATGACAATCAGGCTACGTGAATATGTAGTCAATCGATCCGACACGCACTAAGATTTGACTACTATGGAACTTCTACAAAATCTTTGGGGAAACCGATGTTTGTGCATTTAGTGGACCGGTACTCTCACACTCAATTTGCTGTGACAAGCTGAACTGTATCAGGAGGCTTCACTTGCACGTAAATCCCGTACACGTGGTTTTGCTCCGAACGCTCTAAAGTAAACTGATAAACTTTCGGAAAATCCTTGAGGGATACTAGCTGCAAAGGTTCTACCTGCGCTTAACGTGCTTCTGTCGTTCAATCCCATTAAATTCACAGCCTACGGGATGTCCCGTTAATACAAGTCGGCGCGTGCCAGATTGACGGCCAGGTTGTTCGAGCACACGATTGTCACTTGTTCGAAAGTCAGACGGTGCACCGCATGTCATCGCGAAAGTTCAGGCTCGTGTATCGTTATGTCCCTGTCACCCATGTTGACCTGATCCTTTCCGTTAGAAGCGAAGTGGCCAGTTGTCTGATTTGTATCAGCTGTTGCACACGTCAATTCACCTTACAACGGACTCTGCTCTGACAAAATCATTGAGGGCGAGCAGTTACCACCTACGTGGTGATCCCGAACTTTTGTGGAAAGATCGTAATACCGTCCAGCAAGTGAAGAATTGACTCAAGATCTTCACTGCAAGGTGGCAAAGGAAATACAATTTCACTTTGATTTGAGTCAGCTTTGTATGTGAACTCTTGTCAGTACATGCACGACCAAGGTTTTGACTAAATTTGGTGGCATATTGCATGTTCTTAACGGAACTCCAACTTTGGGGTATATCAGCACACTACTGAGCGAAAAATACGGCTTTTTAGTGGAAAACAGGTACGCTCGATTTCAAGAGTATGGAATCGCTGGACCAACACAATATTGATTTACTTTGTTTGACAGTCCAGCATGGCTCATTTGCAACCAGTCTAGGTGTATGAATACCGACAGTACGTAAACGGTTATTTTTAACAACATAATAAATTTGGTTACTGTTATGCTCTTTTCCACTAGAAGACTGGCAATCCACAACAAATACGCTAAAGCGTGTTAAACTTGCTGTTTTAAGCAAGCAAGTGTATCGGGCGTTGCTACTAGTTCACATAAAAAAATCCCAGAGACGAACGTGATCAGCTAACCAGTAGTCAAAACAAAAATTATCCTATCCTGAACGGGATGGTCTTCAGTCTCTCAGTAAGATCCAACGTAAAATCCATTAAATTACATAAATACTTACCCAGTATACTTCAGCGATATGACACAGGTAATAAATCACAGCAGCTATCACCAGGGTGAAAAGTTCGCTACGTCGGTTTTATCTGTTCGGTCGCTGTGCGTGTGCCACAACCACGGCCGCACTTTAATGAATGGTCCTACAATCCTATTGGTCAGTTTTCCAGAAGCCAGCTGACTAGCCTTTTACTGGTAGCACGTGGGTGACTGACCAATGGCGGAGAGTCAGGCATATTTTAGGCAGTTATCCGACTGGCCACAGCTTGTTACCTTCTGGCTTGCTTACCCCATTGTTTAAAACAGCAGGTTCAACCTCAGTTAGAATGGCTGTTTTCTCTACCCTCCAAAGTGCATAAATCTCACTGTAGAGATTGCCTGTACACTGCAATCTGTTGAGAACACCAAGTTTTTTTAAGGCTGAACAGAATGAAGTCACCACCCAGTTTCATCTTCAGCGACTGACAAATGCGGGTTCACAATCACTTCAGCTTTCAGACATTTCGAAAAACCAACCCCAGTTTCAGAAACAACGAGCTTATTGATGTAAGCACTTTACGAAAAGATTGTCTGATAATCGGATGGAATGTGACTGAAATTTGCAAGAGGTAGCTTCTTACGCCCTGTGTTTCCGAAGTATCATTTGAAGAAAATTTCAAGATAAAATAGGCCCCGGATGTGAGTGCACCCCATAAGAGTCTAGTTGCTGTCTCATTTAACAATCGGTTAAATCTGTGCCCTGGTTAACTGGAGTGCACCATTCCTTTGTAAGTATTCATATCCATCGCCTACTATGTCTCTCCTAGATGTTTAACGACAGCTCGTTTATTGCGGCCTGCGTGATCTTCGAATTATTATCCATCTGTATATCTTAAAATTTGGAGCTGAAATCACTCGATTTACAAAGCAAACCCAAATGAAAGATTTCAACTGTCGTCCTCACCGAAGTGTTTGGTACCACGAAGTCACCGCCAATCAGTAGTTAACTCAGTAGCATCTAAGCAAGTATTGTTGTACGTAGTGCACTACTCAGAAGGTTGCTGAAAATTCTTCGACAGCCCATGGCCGGTTTCGGCCTTCTTGGGGCTCATCAAGTAGGCGCAGTTCCAGTCAACCTTATGTTCTACTTGAACCCTAATTGGACTGATTTCGATAAACACACTCATTTGCAAATCAGTTTGGTTTGTATTTGTTGTATTTTACAGTGCAACTGCTTGGAATTTCAGTTTACGAATACAGTGTATCAAAACATCACTTCTTCGGCGGAGTATCTGCCAGCCGGAACACACGTAGATTTTGTTGGAGCAATAGCGAACATGAAATCTGTCCTATCAGCCAAAGAGTATCAGTAGGAGTTGGAGGAAATGTCAAATTGTTTAGGTTGAGCGATTCAGAAATATAAGCGTTGACCAGCCCGTACACCTGAAGTAGGTTGAATTGGCGCAGTCGATCTGACGTAGAGTGGGCTACAAAATAGCATAACGGCGCGCGCGTATACAAGATCAGCATCGTTGTGTAAGAAACATTAGCCGCCACCAAGCCTTTGGTAGGGAGAAATTTGCTGGATGTAGCTAGGTCGGTGGTAGTGCGCCATTTCAAATGGAGCATTCATTATTTTCTCACGTACGGACAAAGCTCATAACTGCCCACAGTGAACTTCAGCCAAATAACAGATACAGGGAGAATAACTGCATGAAATCCGGGTGGTGGAAACGCTCCGCAGTGGCCTAGATGAACTAGGTAATTCCTGTCATGACAACAATTCTTTCAAGCCTGCTGAAAAACCTTCGATGGTACACCATCTTTTCAGCCATTACTGAGGCTATTCAGGAGCATAGTTTTTGAGCTTTTTAGTTTCCATCCAACTTATGTACTAGTTGAACACCAAGTTTTACGCAATTGAAGAAGTACACTCTTTTTTAAACTAAGCTATTTGACGTGAGACCTAACTGGAACTCTCGTGTACGGCAGAACTCAATAGAATATACTCCCCAAAAGCGCTTTTTTTCAGTTCGATTATCTTCGGGATATTGCAGCCTACTTGCTTGAAGTAACACACTTCTCATTGGGTCACTTAAAACACTGAAAACATTCTAACTATATCGCTCTTCTGCTGAGAAGACATACTGCGATCATGAAGAATATCATGAACGAGGGTTTCAGTTAACTCGCTCTCCAACAACACAATTATTTGTAACGGAGTATTTTCGGTTGCTTACGCACAATTTTCTTTTCGGCGAGTAAATGTGGTTGCTGGAAACTGGGGATTACACTTACCTGATAAGCTTCATCAACGGGCTGTCGAGGAGTTTTCAGCAACATTATCAGTAATATGATTTCAGGAAAATATACTTCGATATCCTGGAGCTCCTGCTAACTGAAGCATGAGGTGGTCTTTTCAGCACATTGATTTAAAGGATATCACAACCCAGAGATTCTCTGAGTCTCTCCTTAACATTAGTGTAAGCTGCATACATGCGAAGCTCGCCATCAGTAGACTTGAGTTAGTCTACGTATTTCGACCCTTTTCGGAACCTTTTTGAGAAATGTTTGCGAATAAGTTGATAATAATAATCGTATGCTAGACAATGCGTTGGTCGCACACATGGAATCAAGATTTTATACACTGGAGATGTACGGTTACAATCAACTTTCGATCGCTGCGACACCGACCTAGAGTTATTCAGTACAAACAGCCTATCCATATTTCCGGCTCGCGTACCGTTCAAACTGGTTTTACGCATTTAGTCGTCATAGTATTTCGTAACCTCTCCATAATGTCTGGCGCAATGTGTATTCAGATGCATTTCCGACCAACGGTAAACTCCATGTAACTAATAAACTTCCGTGGAATCGACTAAGCGAGCAAGCCGGAAGGACTTAATTGACTGCCTTGACGATACACTACTACTGAGTTCGCTTAAAACTCTTCGACAGCCTATAAACACTTCCTTCTGGATGCTCAGTCGCTAGGCGCAGTCTCCGAGTTTCTGTCAACTTTATATTTCGCTTGAACTCAAATTGGACGCAATTCGCGAGATAAACTCATCTGCACACCAATTTGTTTCATCGGGAGACACAACTGATTCCCAGCTGGATCTCTCTTTTTTATGGTGGTCTACATCAACTAAATGCATTGGACGTAGTGCTTCATATTGCATTTGGCACATTATTTGGGATATCACCGTGTTTTCTTGATGGATCATAAAGATGTTGGAAACTAATTTGGTCTACTGTCGGATCACCGTGCTCTATGCGCATTCCGACCGGTTTACTTCAGACATGCCGAATGGATCACATGACGTGAATACGTGGCTAAGGTCAGCAGCATAGCAGCAGATCGGCTGCATTTGCCTGATCTCCTTTTCGTGAGCGGGCCGAGAGCGCGCTAACAACACGAGGTCAAAGGTCACACGAGTTCGTTCACGAGTTGCATAAACCTAAAAAAATACGACAGACTGGAACTCTTCGAACAGCGCCATGGATACTGCTCTTCGATTGATGCTACATCTGTGGACTGTAAACCCACATCAGCACTGTTTGCGAATCGATTCGAGAAGTGGAGATCCAACTAATGATTCATGACTAATGTGCATGAACCGTCAACCATCAATAGGCGAACCCATTTATACACAAGTTAGGGTGCATTACCCCCTGGGGAAGTTGACATACCGTATCAGGCGCTACTATTTGGGAGGCCGCAAATTATCTACTTCTGCCCCGCATCGTGGACACGACTCCTAGGAAGAAAGATGAGACAATTTCTCCACAATCGGGAGATTCGCTCCGTGCCATTAATTCAGACTAATGTACGAACATTTTATGTCATAAGCACGTTCGCTAAGCCAAGTTACTGCATTAATACGCCCGTTTTAACTATATTTGACTCGGCCTAACTGATAGCATTAGGTAAACATTGCAATATCCACCGGGACATAATGACTGACAGGATAATTACCATCACCTTCGGTGCTATATTGCTCAGTAGTCCTTATTTGAACTAAGCTGTTAGAACGTTTGTTTATAATACTCTAGACAACGTCCAGTGTTCAGGTTTACCATCTTATGCTATTAGGTGCCAACCAGAATTATTTAGTAGCGTTGGCTATCTTGAGAATTCGTTTCAAACCAAGTGGATATTCATACCTCACATGTAGGAATACCGTTAGGTACACCCGGATAAAGGCAAAGTGACATTACCCCATTGCAGAAGGCATATTTTACGGTTCTTATTCATTAGCATCCCACCAGGCAACGCCTCCGCTGAGAAAGCATTTTAAAACCCCTTACAGGTATTTCATCCGTACACTGTGCTCCAAGTAAGCGGCACATTTTGTGGTAGTAAAGTCTTAAAGAATGCAAGAATACGGAAACGACTTTCAAACACTTTAAAACACGTTTACAGCTCTTACACAGTATGGTGATCCAAGATTCGGCCTAAAGTTCTGTGACCAAGCCTTGAACCACAGTATTAACTACCCTGCCCTTGATAGTTCCACTTCAAACTTGGATTTGATTTCTGATTTGGTGCTGAGTAGTCGAGAAGCGCTAAGCGAATTCTTCATTCTATCAGGGAATTTTCATCGCAAGCAACTCTCGGAGTTTTATATGGATTCGATCTCACCACTATCCACCATCATCATCATTATCATCGTCGTCATTGACGGCAACACTAAATGAACAAAATTGATGGTTTACTCCCATACGAACATGTCAGTTTATTTTAAAAAAGCCTTATAATTGGTGGAAGGAGAAACGGGCCAGAGAGAGGACCTAGGTCTGGCCTACCACAAATATACAAGGTACCTACGCCTCAACACCCAGTGAGACAATGTGGATAGAAATTGATAGCCTGAAAGTTCAGCGTCTCCGACAAAGCACACGGAGGGTCACGTGGACTCCAACCTAGAAGACCAACAGCACGCAACTATTTCGTAACCTTCTTCATCTTCTGCCACGTCATAATCTATCCACCCCTGAGTTTCCACCAATCCAAACAAGACACGGGAAACAACGCTTTTCTCAACAGATAACTCAGCATTCGGACAACAAGTGGTCCAGCCGGCTTAGCTTGCAACGGTGGATGCATTATTTGGCAAAGTATCGTCCCGCCACTCTCCAATACAATTAGGACTCTTCTAGATGTCTACAACTAGGTCACTATTGTCATGACGGTGACAAGGCATCTCGTGCTCCTGAAAGGTTGTCGTAACAGAAGTTTGTACAATGACTTGATCAAATATTGTCTTCAAAAGTGTTAGTGGCTTAAAAAGAAAGTTGAGTTAAGAATGTGGATGAGGAAAAAGCATTTTTCAGTATACGCTTTATAGAGAGGATTTTCTAAGCGTTTTTCGAAGAGAATTGACATTTTATAGGCGAAGAGGAGGTGTAGTGAGTGCGTTTATTTTCACCATACAGAAGAAACTGTGCCAACTCCTACCACCTTGTATTGCTCATTGTGTTAAAGTATACTCCACTTTTCATCTCGATCCAACGGGCATATTTTGAGTACAACAACAAGAACAACAAGAACAACAACAACAACAATAAGAACAACAACAACAACCATTTAACATCCCACAGTTAATCTCCAGAGAATGTGGCTTTGGTTACTTTCCCCTTTAAGGGAGCAGCAACACCAACAAGCGTTATATATTCTGTTGCGCCGACCGTCATGGAGTCTGATCACCTATTTTTCATCAACTTTGGCCAGTTGACTGTGACCTGAATGGCCACCTAATACGAACGGACATTTTGATCGCAGCTACCCGCAGAGTTAAGCATCACCTGGGCACCGTGTCACTAGAATAAAGTTGCTTTATTCAAACGAACGCTGACAACCGTCTGGTGAGAGTGGTGGCTCGGATGTTACAAAACCATGAGCCAGTTTTGGAAATATACCCAGCTGCAGCCTTGCGAGCAGTGAGTTCTCTCAATAAAATGAACCAATTCTAGTTTTTTGATGAAACTACTATAAATTATAGTAGATGTACAACTGTGGAGGACCAACAGGCACACATGGGTGTTTTTTTATCGTGGCTGGATTGAAAGCACCCAGCCGTTGGTAACTGGACAGCTTGCTGAGGTGCCATGGGAAATACTGGGACTTTCTTTATCCAGGAATAGAAAAGTCTATCTGTTCTAGAGCCTTAAACGAAATTTTCCTGTATATACGATTGATGTAGACTTTGCGTGGTTCCCATAACTTTGGACAACTCCCTCGAAAGCTTGCGGCAATAAAGCTTTATTCTCATCCGGCTTTTTGCGTCCCCTAGATTCAAAATTTTCCTCATAATTTTGTCATATCATGTTTTTGGAACACGCTCAGCTTCAAGTTTGTCTCACCAACCCTATTTCGCAATCGCCGTTTTCGAGAGAGTTCGCCGGTGTACCAATGTGCGTCTTGGTCTGCTAAAGAAAAATACTAGATTGTACGAGTATGTCCGATTCGGGTCATCGGGTGAATCTATATGGTTTGAGAAAGTTGATGATCTTATTGAGCTTCACAGGTTTTACACACTTGAACTTGAAACACCGCTGTTAATCTGAGTTGCTCTTTCTGGCTGAAAACTTGAGTGAGTGCTTGTACGTGTTGTCAAAAGATGTGACCGAATAGTGTCCAACGTTAGATTACGTGCACATTCGCGTGTGCTAAGAGAGAACCCTGAACTCGCAGGCACGAAACACCCCTTAAAGTTTCCAGAATGCAACCAACTATGACCGAACCATGAGCAATACGAATGACATACAATTTCACAAAAAACCGTCACAAATTTTTACATTGGTGGAGTGGTGTCGTTTGGGAGACATCGGACATGTTCGAGTAGAAACTGCGCAAGGTTATGAAATAATGTCAAGTCAGAAATCGCTTGTTCCGATTTTTGTCCCTCCCACACCCCGATGGGAATCATGAATACCCAATACATGACACTAACTACTTAGTGTGACCATAGACCTTGCAATATATTAGCAGGATGCCAGAGGAGGCTTACCAGATGTGGCCTACAGGTGGTACGTGCCTATGTGGCTGGGTCGCAGCTGGCCTAAAGATGGGTTTAATTTGTACTTCGGAAATTCAGAAGCTCAGCTGTTGATAGTATAATAGCCAAAAGAGCAGTGGTACCCAAGCAAACGGCACGCAGTGTTTGTCATTATTTTCGTCGCTGTTTTACGTCAGCTACTGCTAGTGAAGCCTACAAGGGCGAAAAAACTGATTACGCATGTACATCACCAGGTATACTTGAATGAAAACTGGATCTCCAGAAAACAACTGATAAAAATTGTTGCGCATTGCAAGATTCTCTCCTACTTCCGCACCAGTATCTCTCGTATTCATGATTTCTTTGGTTTCATGGAAACTAAGATGGATCTCCCAAACCCCGCTTTGTCAAACAATTCTATATAACAATGGGGATACAGACAAAGTAGTTCTGCTTCACCTAGGACATGAATGAAATTACTGAAATCATACACAAGCGTCAAGAAGAAACTTCGGCTTTATGCAGGTGCTTGAGAAAGAAAAAATACATATGTTGGTAGGTATTTTAAGCCAGGTCCACAATAGGAGGCAAAAATACTGAGCAACCAAACATTGACTGTGAAGTCCAAAGACGGACATTTAAACAACAACGGTTAAGATCGAAAAATGCTATTTTAAATCCTAGCAGCAAGGCAGGTTAACTGGAAGACCGAAAACCGTTGCTTTCTCGGAACACGTGTAATTTATTAATGCAATGCATTGTCACATTTGTGCTCAGGTGTAAATGTCTGTCTGGTAATTCAGCAAGGTGTGTGGCACCTGAGCATACCTTTGGTTTGAATGCAATCAAGGGTTTGCTAAATGATTCATAAAGTCAACAGAATGAATTCGCTCATTCTTGCAGACGTAATGGCGCGAAATTAGCCGAGAAAATGCTAATTGCTCCCTTGAATCATCCAGACTGCTTGTACCAAAGTGGTTTGAGGGACTCATGCGTAGTTGGGGTTGCATCTTCTGAAAACAGAGGCTAAGAAACGCATGTAGTTAGTAGAAGGCTGTTTGTGGTATCAATTTTTCCCGGTGTAAGTGTTGACATATCTGGCCATGCATCCTCCATGAAACGCGGCAGTTTTGTTTTAGGGGTTCGAAAAGAATTAAGTGGAAAGCGTAAAATTGATCCAATTTTGGCAGTGCTGTATCGATGGGCAGATGTGCAAAGTTTAAAAGTTAACCTTGGTAAAACCCGAACTCCATGGTGGTATTTAAAGGTTGCTACTGATAGGAAGATTTGTTGGGTTACTTTTCAATCGGTATTTAGTGAAAATGTCTACTTGCTGGTTGATTGCTCACCTTGGTGAAGGTCAGTGAAGCAAAACTATTTGTCGAGTAGCTCATCCGGCACCTCGTCCAAATGCCGTATGGCTGTGTTGCTGTCCTGCAACACATCTGAGTTACCGACACCGTTAACTGTGAGAAGTAGAAGGTGCTTACTGATCCACTCAAGTTCTTGGTGGTGATTCGATTGGTACAATGAACATCTAATATCATCGTCAGTAAAAATGTACAGTTCAAAATACCGTCCATAATCCCTAATTTGGATGCTGTGTTTATTAATTCATAAGTGTTGCTGAACAATGCTGAAGGAAGATGCTTCCTCAAAAATGCTCCAGCAAGCAACTAGCAACGTCTCTCAAGTAGACAGCATATATCTACTGAAAATAGCTTCCAGTTCAGCTTTTCAGAGTGACAGTTGTGAAACGTTTTCTATCCCTTCAAATTCTATGCACTATGACCGAAATTCTACACAGTCACTGATGGCAGGATACTGAGTATGTCCACATCTTTCGTACTGTAACATCCTGGTTATTTAAAAGCCCATCGTGGTGTTGTCTTGAGGACAACTTTCCTACACTTACCGTCGGTTACCATCCTTACAAGCAATAACGGCTTCATATTTGATTCAAACTCAATTGGCCGTACGTTTGTTTCACAAGGCCAGACGAATAAAGCACATCCGATTTTTATCGTCTTCATGCTGAAATCTAATGTGATTGTGCAGCCACCTTATTATTGGTTTGAAAGTTAGTCAGACTGTTTTCGACAAATATATTCATTTAAGAATCTATTTGGGTTTCACGGGAGACTCGACTGCATCTCTCGTTTACGATATTTTCCAACTGTATGTGCTGCGAAATCTCGAAAATCGTAGCAGCTGAAACCTGAGGTGGCCTTTGTGCAGCACATTCGGTTGAAGAATATCAGCTGAGTCTCCCGTGAAAACCAAATTGGGTGTATTTGTCGAAATCAGTCCAATTTGGGTTCAATTAGAACATGAGGCTGATGGAAACTCGGGGAATGCGCCTACCTGATGAGCCCCAAGAAGGGCGGGATCGGTAGTAGGCTACCGTAGAGCTTTCAGCAGCCTTGTGAGTAGTTTCCTTTGGCCAGAGTGTCCTGAAAATGACAGAATATTGTGCGCCTCAAATCTCTGATGCACCTGAAAACCAAAATGACACCAGTGAAAATAGAACTTCATACTAATCCGACATTCCGACAGAAGGTAAGCACATATCCATAGTCTTTACAACCTATTGAACAGGAGTGTTCGCTGTCCCCCAAAACGAGGGTAGCTTATTGCTTTTTCGCGTACAAATCAACAGTTAAATGACCCGTTTTACGGTGCGTCGCCGCCTGGCTTAATGCATGCGTGCTTTCTTTGTTCCGCGTAGGCACTCGGTAAACCCCCTAATTCACAATAGGTGAATGAACAATGCTCAGTCACACCTGGATAGCGCCATTTGACCAGCAGGATCATCCAGTTACGTTATACCTTGAACTTCGATCTTGCTGACCCCCCCTCCGTCCTCATGTGTGTCTTATATGGTCTATAATCGGAGAGGAAACCTTTTCTCTTCAGTCTCCAGCTGTGCTCTTTATGGAAAGAACCAATCAACGTACGGAGAGCGTCAGTGTAACACTTGACCCTCTCCCCCTTGTTGTTCATAATTTTGCCATTCCTACATTTGGAGATGTCAGCTACTGTCAACGTGGTCGTTGAGTATGTTTTTTACGCTATCTACAAAGGCCGTCAGTGTGTGAGTAGGTTGTATTGGAACGTATCCAAAATACTCGTAAAGTTCAAGAACTTGATACGAATTAAGGTATTTTCGATTGCTTCATCCTGTTTTCCAGAATCATTATTTTCAGTCAGTGCGAGATGCGTAATAACGCTACCCTGAGTTAGTCCAAACCAAACGGCTAACTGAGCGATCTTAAGTCCAGAATAAGCGGAGCGTATCGCAATGAATTCGAGATCAGTTGTTTAGGACAGTCATTGACCGACAAATCGTGGATTTTCTGGTGAGACACCGCAATTCAACATTTATATTCTGCTGAGAGCATCGCATACTCTCATTTGTACGCGAAAACTGGGATTTGCCATTGGCTGTTCTTTGGAAGGCAGAGGAATGTAGACTGAATGCACCTCTGTTAATGACACAGACATCTCCCGCTTGGTAAACAGTATGAAGCCATACACACTTACTGCCTAGTGGAATACAAATAACTTTTTCAACCTTTGCCTTGTGGTTAGTTTCGCCAAACGTCTTCTGGAATCGGCATGCAGAAACAAGACTCACCTTGGCAGTTCTTTGCTGCCCTGTCATGGCATCAACAAGTCATCAACATTGCATTTTTGCGTTGAAAAGAACACCCAGCTGCAGACACGTGATTCTCAGTAGAAAGTGCACATATTGAGTCAACCTGACATGATAATAGCGGCGGCTTGATGTACAATCTAGTTGCATGCCTTGCGCGACCGTTCCATCGAAGGCCAGCTGCAATCACATTTCGAACCCAGTGCATTTTAAGTTATTGACGTTGCCGCAACCCCGGGGCAGATCCAACGGGCGCTTCAGTTGATCCTGAAGGTTACTGTGCTCTTCGTGCGCACTGCTGCCCAACTGAATATTTTCTTCTGTGACCAGATTATGGCAGAAGAGAAAGCGAATACCGTGTGAAGTGGATTACGGTCAGCGGAGAGGAAACCTTTTCTCTTCAGTCTCCTGCTGTGCTCTTTATGGAAAGAACCTATCAACGTATGGAGCGCGTCAGTGTAACACTTGACCCTCTCCCCCCTGTTGTTAATACTTTTGCCATTCCTGCATTTGGAGTTGCCAGCTACTGTCAACTTGGTCGTTGCGTATGTTTTTAACGCTATCTACAAAGGCCATCAGTGTTTGAGTAAGTTGTATTGGAACGTACCCAAACTACTCGTAAAGTTCAAGAACTTGATACGAATTAAGGTATTTTCGATTGCTTCATCCTGTTTTCCAGAATCATTATTTTCAGTCAGTGCGAGATGCGTAATAACGCCACCCTGAATTAGTCCAAACCAAACGGCTAACTGAGCGATCTTAAGTCCAGAATAACCGGAAAGTATTGCACGGCAGTGTAGCGGCAAGGAATTCGAGATCAGTTGTTTAGGACAGCCATTAACCGATAAATCGTGGATTTTCTGGCGAGACAGCGTACTTCAAAACTTATAGTCTGCTAGGCGCATCACATGCTCTCATTTGTGCGCAAAAACTAGGATTTGTCATTGGCTATTCTTTGGAAGGCAGAGAGTGTAGAATGAATGCGTCTCTATCGATGACACAGACATCTCCCGCTTGGTAAACAGTATGAAGCCATACACACTTATTGTCAAGTGGAATACAAATAACTTTTTCAACTTTGCATTGTGGTTAGTTTCGCCAAACGTCTTCTGAAATTGGTATGCAGAAACAAGATTCACCTTGGCAGTCATTTGTTAACCTGTCATGGCATCTTAAAGGGCAAGTCAGCAAGATTGTATTTTTGCGTTAAAAAGAACATCCAGCTGCAGGCACGTGATTCTCAGTAGAAAGTGCACATACTGAGTCAACCTGAAATGATCATGGCGGCGGCTTGATGTACAATCTAGTTGCGTGCCTTACGCGATTGTTTCGTCGGAGGCCAGCTATAATCGCATTTCGAATCCAGTGCGCTTTAAGTTATTGACGTTGCCGCACCCCCGGGGCAGATCCAACGGGCGCTTCAGTCGATTCTGAAGGTTACTGTGTTCTTCGTGCGCATTGCCGCCTAACTGAACATTTTCTTCTGTGACCAGATTACGGCAGAAGAGGAAGCGAATCCCGTGTGAAGTGAATTACGGTCAAACGGATTGGCCATATTTCTCGATACTCCCGGTAGCAATAAGGCATGTGCCTGGATACACTTGTAGGACCACCCATTGATGACTTTTCCTATCAGGATTCTAAGAGCAGTCAACTAGAAAACTCGGTTGACTCAGTTCAGTGAGGCAAATAGTCAAGGTGTCTATAAAATTCGCCACAAGATTACAGTTTCACCCAACTGCTTCAACATAAATCCACTCCACCCAAGGGGGATTGAGTAACTTCCGATCAGCTGATGATAGACCTCATCGGAAATTAAACCTAGAATCTACAAAAGTGTCACTCTGACCATCTGGAGGAATAACGCGCAACAGAGAATGATGGTCAGGATAATATTATAGGACCACCCCGTGGTGACGTTTCGTCCAAAGAGAGATCTGAATGATATTTTCCGGTCGTTTTGCCTCCGAGCCCCTATATATCAAGTTGCTATGCATTCAGTGCGTGTGGATGACAGTATGGCTGACACTCATCTATTCCTATTTCAGAGTAGTCGAACGCTCAGTTTTTGGCCAACAGATACACATCTGTTCTGGATTGAAATGCTTCAGTGAGCATTTCGCAAATCAACTGACAGTATATCTTCGTAGTCACAACCGACGGGCTAGAAATACCACAAACGGTAGGGATTATAAACTGGTAAAAAACTTCTGTATCAATGTATGAAACACATGGAAGGACTAGGACTATGAATCGTGTACACACTAAATCAGCTTTAGTTTGGAATGTTCGCCTGAAACGCCACTCCGCCTTATGAAATGCGCAGATTAACGGCATCTAACGGTTAATATGACTGTCAGGATGCGTGAATAGATGGTACCACAAAAACTGAGTGTGTGGCTGCTCTGAAATAGGAATAGATAAGTGTCGGTCATAACGTGATTCACACACTCACTGAATTCATAACAACTTGATATATAGGGGTTCGGAGGCAGAACGACCGGAAAATATCATTCAGATCTCTCTTTGGAAGAAACATCACCACAGAATGGTCCTATAATATTGTCCTGTCCATGATTCTCTTTTGCACGTTATTCCTGCAGCTGATCAGAGTGGCACTCTTGTAGGTTCTAAGTTTAGGTTCCGATGGGATTTGTCATCAGCTGATGAGAATTTGCCCAATCCCGCTTGGGTGGAGTGGATTTATGTTGAAACACTTGGGTGGGCCTATAATCTTGTCGCGAATTTTATAGACACCTTGACTGTTTGCCTCACTGAACTGAGTCAACGGAATTTTCCAGCTGACTGCTCTTGGAGGCCAAATATATCTGCACGCGGTAAACATATTCCATTTCACAGATTACTGGTCAGTTTTTATCACCAGTGCTGATAGAAAAACGGCGGTGTGAGTAGCTCTCGATATGTGAGCTGCTCAGAAATGTGTATGCGATAGTTTGTCATGTTTGAAGTTATCATGACTGACAGGGAGACAACGCTAATGCAGGATAGAAAATGTGGCGATCATGAGAGTTAAGCTGCAAGCTGAATACCTAAGTGTTCAGAACACAGTCTCCGTTAATCAGGCTAGGTAGCGGTCTTTTTTCTAGGTACGACTTTGTCGGGATGCGGGTCCTCCGCTCGGTAATGCGATGGATATATGTGGCATTACAACGTTTCGGTCCGATATTTCGTAAGAATATGACACCAAATAAAAAAAGTGCAGTTGGGCTGCACAACAAGAAAAACGCACAACAACCTAACCTGGAACGCCCGACCTGCGCACGTATCGGTTTCGCTCGGCCTGCACCAACGACTGACGTGACAACATAACAGTACACCTTCGTACAGCTAGTTGGCATCTCAAACCCATCTCAATCTATATGTCAATGATTGGCTGCACATGTGCCTTTTCTGGCGGATAATATAAACATTTCTACATTGATGTTCTATACACAAGCACCGATTGCATTTTGGGCGTTGGCAGAAAAAACCCTTGTGCAGCACACCCTACGTTTTGTGTTAGTGTGTTCAGTCGCTCGTCCATTTGAATAAATTACTTTGCACACTGACCGCCTGTTGATGACGCGAGTCAGTTTTTCGTCGTTCTAGTCCGTAATCCGTCTATCCGATCCAGTATGTCCGAACCTGTCTCATTCCTTCCTAACCACTGCCCCACCATTTGTGTGTCAATCCCCACCCACCATCTCCGACCAGACCTCGTCATATGCTGGTGATTATGTGCGAATGCCCATCATTAGTGAAGACGCGCGAAAGGTCATTGGGGATTATGTTCACACAAGGTTTAACGAGAAGGGCGAGGGAGGACAGGCAGACCTGCTGTGATTATCGTCGTCTGTGAACAGTGCACAGTGAAGCTGAATTTGTAAATGAAAACACGAAGGTAGGTTTCCAATCCCGAAGATTGTCACCGGCGACAGCCGAAACGTAAGGTGGTAAACCTCGATGAATCGTTCTATCACACTTCAAAAAGACCTTGATTGGAGTTCAGCTTTGCTGATATTGTTCCACGTGTTCTACTGCTCTTGCTACGCCTCCAGATGCTAAAACTTCTAGGATATTCTTTGCTTTTTATTCTGCCTATCTGACCGCTCACGAAGCGGAACAAGGAGAATTTGCCAAGTTCTTAATTTGTTCACTAGCAGGGAAACTCGAAAGTCGCTTTAGCAACAAACCTTTGTTTCTAACATTATGAAATAAATATTATTCTCGCGTTTTAGCCTTGGGGCTGCAAAATTCATGGCTTCCCCTAAAAAACGGACAAATTGGGTCAATTAAATGAACATTTTTTCTGGATTCCTGCACATATTAGTCAGCAGTCATCTTCCTCTGGCCCAATTTATCAGGTATGCTGACATGCAGGTGAGGAGTCGATTAAGTAATACGGGTTTGCCACATAGTGATGGCTCATCGGCTGCATATACGTAAAGACGGTGATGAAAACTGCATAGTTCAGATCACTCGGCGTAGCACACGAATGTCTCATTCTGGGCAGTAGTGAGAAGGAAATTAACCAATCGAGAATGAGATTGATTAGGAAAGTGATGCAAAATATCACTAGCCATTGTTCGAATACCCAGCTCACACACCTGAACTCCTGTCAAAATTGCCACGATAAACAAAAATAAGAAGTTTGCCTGTACGCGACTAAGTTTTTTTCGTTCAATGTACTCTATGTTTCCGTAAACTGTTGTTCACCGTTTTGTTTCGGTCGCAGCAGATATCTGTGATACTGCACGAAGTTAGCAGTGTAACCGACACCACTTTCTTAAGGCTTGGTGAGTGCACGCAACAAAGATTTGGCTCGAGTTCTTTAAGAACAAATTAATTTGCAAATGACCGTGTGTCGACAGCCTTCTACCAAGCGTTCCTCATAGGCTCGGGTTCTGTGCATTCTTAATATCGGTAAATGCCAGACGAATGCGCAATACGGTGAGCAAACTCCTCCTATTTTCAGAGTCGATGTATCGTCCATTACTATGACATTTGAAATTCCCCGCATTTCTGTCCCTATTTGAAACTCCCGCTCCACTTTTGTGTTTAGTGCGTGTGTATGAACTGGCACTGTCAAAAGACACTCAACTAGTTAGCCACGCCATAAACGTCCTGGACACCACAAAGTACAATATCCCAAAGCGTAGTTTTTACTGGAAAAACAAATTGATATCATCGAGGATTTTTAAATTCATTGCACAAAACCACTTCGAAAAGCCATCCTTATCATCATCATAATGATCATCATCATCATCATCATCATCATCACCATCATCATTATCACCATCGTCATCATCATCATCACCATCATCATTATCACCATCGTCATCATCATCATCACCATCATCATTATCACCATCGTCATCATCATCATCACCGTCAGCAGCAGCAGCATCAGCATCATCATTATCATCATCCTGCCCACGAGCGTTATGCATCTGAAGAGTCCCGAAAAGGAATAAGACCTCTCCAGTTAAAAATCAAACAGTGGAATCTCTGAGCTACGAATGAATGGTCGCTTGTCTGCGACACTGTAGGGTTATGTCACCCAATATAACCCTGCAGACAATTAAGCACCAGTGTGCATTGCTGATTTGTTACTGTCAATACTGATTATGACGACAATGATGATAATAACGCTACCAGCCGACCTAATGTTGACTCAGGAGATATATTGTGACTAGGCGAGATGTTTGTTTCCAAATATATTATTCACATTTTATAAGTAGTGTACGCAAACCAAACAAATCGATGCCCGGTAGTCACACGTAGGACATTTGCTACTTTTAATGGAGATTTCATCCTGTAAGTGAGACCAGTCTATATTGAAAAACCGAGAAGCACACTACTTGCCAGAAAGGTACGGGTTCGACCTCTCTATTCCGGAGTCGCAAGATGTACGTAGGTGATAATCCACAATGAGAAAAATGCAGCTTCGCATGATTCTTTAAATTTTCAACGTATTTTTTACTGGCTCGCATGATAAAATTCAAAAAACTGTTTCCTAGACCTTTTCAAATAATGTAGAATGGAGTTTCTTTACACCGATAGTGGCCATCCGCCCGAAAGGCTCAATGTAGATAGGTTGATCAAGGGTGACCCCAGGGCTCGGTTTATTTGGTACGGAAAGATCTGAGTGGTTGTGTGAGGAGCTCTCAAGTAGATGCTCATTCAAGATTGCGCTGAGTCATGAAAAGTAGTCATTTCTCCCCAGTAAATAGTCATTCATCGCCGGAATGGCTGTCAACACTAGGACCCCGATGGAACTAAACCGTGCCGTGATCAGTTGTTGGGGGAAACAAAAGGTTTCTTTAAGGCTTTTCAACAGCCGGAAGTCTAACGTAGAAGGCGTGGCCATTATCGATACAGTGAATGTGTCTCGTGCACTGCCTGAGATTGATTGACGTTTTGCCTCTCGAAGTCAGACTGTAACCAGGCGGCCAATAATCCCGAAGGTTCCACTGTTAACTGACTGAAGGTACTCGTTCTTCCCGTGGTTTTTGTTTTGTCTACATTAGAAAGGTAACAAAAAATGACGACTTGTCAACAGTTGTTTAACTAAAACACGGACACTGGGTAGCAAAAATGGAACAGTATCTTATGCTATCCTAATTCTCCCAACCGAAACGTTCACCAAAGCTGCAGTACAAAAGAATTATTACAACGACCAAAAGTACCCATGAGGTCACTTTTATTGCAGACCACCGAAGGAATGTTTAATACTGAACTTGTGAGCTTCGACAGCGAAATTAGATTATTTTGAATTTATGATCTCTTGAATAAAGTACAGCTTTCCATATTGATTGTCAAAAGACACTGCAAAACAATATATCCTTTCAATAGAGGAAGCTCACACTCAGAACATTTGTCAGAAGCTCCCATTCTAAGTAGGTCCCTCGAAGTTAGTTTGAACGTTAAAGCTGTTCTCATAATGGACCACCTCCAAAGGGCGACGACAAACGGTCTCACCAGAGAGAAAAAAAGGGTAATAGAAAATACGACAGTTTTCACAAGTAAGTTAGTTTATGTTTAACTGTGACCAGCTGCGATAAATGGCTGATGAGTTACCGTGATTGAGAGTCAATTAATGGCGAAATCAGTTTGTCGTGAGAGCACTTTTTCAGTTTGGCCTTTCATCATGTAAGTGCGTGGTCCCTAGTCTCTCCAGGGCTGGTTAAGAGATAGGTGATTGCAGACGATCATGACTTATCATTAGGGTTTGATGAAAGTCAAACGCTACATTCAAACCATGTTGACAACATGACGGCTTTCGTGTTCATCACGGAATTCACGATATATTTTACCATTACTGGGGACACTAATTATATGATAGCGTCATCTGGGCTGCGATTTTCAAATTTGGTGTTTATTTTCATTCTTAGATCTCTACACAAATCCAGTCGAACAGAGCCCGCGGGAACATTAATTTACCAGTTCCTCCAAACACGAAACCCAAAGCTCGTACGAGTAGATACACAACGACTAGGATTTCTAGGACTAAGTATCCGTCCGTTCATCCACTTCATCAACCCTAGTTGAGATTAGTGGACACAAACCACAATTCGTGTACTGATACCATGCAAATAGCTGGACAAAGCTAGCTAACGCTCGTAGTTGGTCGTTGGTTTGTTCGCTGAGCTGGGCAATTTGATTACAAACGTTTCATCACCAGTCGAGGCGACATCATCAGTGCGTTATTGGGGAGGGTAGTTGTGCGTAGCGATGGGTTGGTGTTTGTGCCACAATCAAATTGCGCAGCTAAGCGAACAAGCCAACGATCATTTACGCTACCTGAGCTGCCAACATTTTCCTCTATAGAAAAGCGCTCATAGTGTTTGAAGCCCATATAAGTGTGCATAAACCTCGAGACTTTCAGGTTGAACATCTTTTTTGAGAACTAGAACTCTTTTGAATCTAAAAACGGCAAACGAACAAACAAGGCCTTCTGATAGTCTCATACTTCATTCAGACGCAGTTTAGTGGGCTAAAGAGGTACAATTTGCGAGCACGTCGAGTTTTTTTTGAAGTAAATCATGTACTTTGGGTCTGTCTTCCGTTTTGGCCATACCATAGGTGCATAGCAGAGGATATCACGATGACAAACTGGGCTTGCAGTAGACAGTCCCAGTGCACATTGATTGCCCATGTCTTACCTGTTTGAAAACGCTCGTTGGACATTCAGAACTCTGTCAATCTATCTTAGGGACGTATTGAACACGATTCACCGAGGAATACACTTCTCGAGACATTCCGTTTTTGCAGCATGCTTATTTGTTGGTTAGGGTGGATTAATGGGAATGCTTTCCATTGCACCCAGTTCCAATCATTATTGCGAGTGGTTAAGCCAAACTGCATGTAATTCACTTTTCCAAGCTGCCAGTTAACTTAAACCAGGCTTAGCACAAGTAAACAGGTACCCCAAGCACACCTACCAAACGTGATGAGTGGTTTTTTAGAGTAATAACATGTCCGATTAAGCTCAAGCCCACAACAGTGAAAAGAACACTATATTTAAAAGTACGACCATGTCAACATGCATTTTCCCAACATTGCGTCTGTCGCAACCTTCCGAATCGTCGGATGAATATTCCACCTCCACAGCTAGCTCCAGAGCACAAGGTTGCCGAGTTTGAATAAATGATTCATACCGAGTGTCTCTGCTTTAGCTGGAAACAGCACCTTCAAGCAGAAAATTGCTCAATGGCTTTTTACTAGAGCTAACTTCACGTCACCATTACAGTTAAATCCAGAATTAGACTTGCTGGACATGTACAGCGACTCACGTTTCCCGAAAGACGTCGGGTTTCACGGAAGGTGAAAAATGGCGACAAAGTGAAGGAAAATGAAGCTGCGGGGAGAAGTGCACCTATTAGAAGTCATCGCACATGGATCTGGTTTGGCAAATGATTTTGACCGGTATTTCATTCCTCTAACCGCATTACGCAAAACAAAGGTGGTTTAGCATGTGCCTTAGCATAGCGAAGCTAAACTCATCGGTTGGCAACTGCCACCAGCCATTGAGGAGCAGAAAGTCATGCTGATCTTTAGCTGCTGAGTGGTCAAGCATGTGATACTATGTATAATAACCGCTCCTCTGTAACACTCTTTTGACGCATAGCTGCCGTGACACCTGAGAGAAGCGTGCAAGCTGCCAGGTTGTCCGTACCTAGATGGGAGTAGTCGAGATGCCAAGGTTGGGTTCGAACCAGAAGCTTTTGGTCAGCAGTTTCGCGCCTTGACCACTGAGCTATCTGTATTAAAAAGAAGCATTCTGATAATTTCTATCCCTAGATCCTCCTGCGTTTTCGGCATTGTTCCTAGTATTACAGGAGTTTATCCATTCATATATTCATGTATAATTCATGATAGTTATGAAAGAGAATATATTAATAAATAGGAAAACGTGTTATGCCGAATTTGATATTCAATAGTTATGAGGATTTTTTAACAGGCAAGAGACCCTTACACGGGAGAACACCGCTTTCAGCAGCAGACCTGGTAGAATTTCGGCCGTTTCCTGGTCAACCGTCAACCACTTGTCACCTCAGATCCAGTTACAAAACAACCTGGTTGTCAGACTCGTCTGCTCAGCTTGAAACATATGGTCATTTCCAGTTTAAGTAGTGTTGAATGACCCAAGCATATGTGATACCAGGTGTCTGGGTTGCAAAAAGTGGCAGTAAGACGTAATACACTACTCATGCGGCCGCTGAAAACTCTTCGACAGCCCATGACCGGTTCCGCCCTTCTTGGGGCTCATCAGGTAGGAGCAGTCCCCGATTTTTCGTCAGTTTTATGTTCAACTTGAACCCCATATTGGACAGATTTTGACAACTATACTCAATTGCATACCAATTTGGTTTCGATGGGAGACTCGCCTGTAACCCAGCAGCACATTCACTGGCTTAAAAACATCAAAAACGAGAAATTCAGCTGGCAGTAAGACAGTCTGGAGACTGCACGCAGTGGAAACATGTGCGTAATACGCTTTGACATCACAGAGTAGGGGAACGGCGCCTTTAGTCAAGCTCACTACTGTCACAAAATATTCATTAGTGTGGAAAACTTATCCTATGCGGAATCTCTTTACAGCCTCCATTTCAACTGACCAGTTGATATCAAAATTCTGCATTTTCGTAAAAAAAATAGAAAAAACTACCTCCACAGAAAGTCTAGTATTTTCATTAGAAACGTTACATCTTTGTCGATTCCTTATAACAAGAATTACGTCGAGTATTTACCTTGCTAAGTTGGCTTTAGATTTTTTTGAAAATCGCTAGCGCGATGCATGCACACAGTGCGCACTCGTGTTTATGGTCACTCCACCAAGTAGGCGTTTAGAATGTTAAGTGAACTGATTTTGATCTTCTGTTTGGTGTGTACCTGGTGGACATCTCCCATCTACTAAAACCCACAGACATGCTGACAGCGCTTCAAGCAAAACCAAAAATGTCCAACTGTTTATGCCATTTTGAGAAAATGTCCGCATCACATTCATTACGCGCGAGGTGTAATTAGTAAAACTAGGTACTTTGCAAACCGAATTGCACAAGGACTATGCGCTGAGCATGTACCTGCCAAATGATTCACTTCGAACTGCTGTCTGAAAAGATTGCTATCTGAAAGTTTCTACAAACAAGTCACGGTAATGATGTAGAAAACTAGATAAGCAGATGTAAACATCATGCTTATGTTATCCACAAGTCGAAAATAACTTGAGGAACGGTTCGAAGATCACTTAAACTGGCCATTCTCTCTTAGCATTTGGGCTGTGTGAGTTAATGCGCGTTGTTCTCTCAGGTGCCGACAAATATGAGGTACACCTACATGGCACATACATGAACTGGGTCGAACAACTGAAAGACCAAGAAAAAAAGAAAATATCTTCATTTGCTTATTGTGTTCAATTAATTTGAAATTATCAAAAAATCTGCAGACGAATCGGCAAGTCGAACAAACTAAGATCTACTTGGGATTTTCTTCAGAAATTTCCAACAAGATGAACAACTAACTAAAGTAGTACTCTGAGTTTACAAAGGTTAAACAACCGACCAACCTAATTTTTACTTGCCAGTTATAATTTCGTTATCCGGCTAAAATACGTTCCTGGTGTCAGACATATTTTGTTTGCCGTTTAGAGGGTATCCATAGTACAACGTGGCCGATGGGGGTTAACTGCATTTCGGGGCAGACGCTAAACGCTGCCTGATGGTATAGCTATCATCATTTCGCTGCCTGGTCATCTGGCCTGCTCTACAGCTCCTCTTGTTTGCTATAGTTTCCGCCGACCCATTTGCCAAAGCTGACCAAACAAAATGAGTTCAAACAACCGATAGTAACAGTCGACCACCATCGCTCAGGCCTTACTTACTCGGTGGTGCCTCATTTGCTCGCTAAAACAGTATGCGCTTATCGTGAACGTCTCAGATCTACCCAACCCAAAGATACCTTAGATGATATGATATATCCACCGGTACATTAGTTGACCTGTAGGTCATACGTACTCATTTAGCAGCGGTATTCATCTAGGCATAATTTGTGACCATGTTTTTTCTGTTCGAACATACATGGTAACGTCTATGACTGTTTACTTTAGACGAATAGTTCGTTGAGTGAAGGGTGCTTTAGTAATTGAACCACTCCCGTCTTTTTTCCCCATTTGAACTCGGAAGCAAGCAGCACGTTTGCCATCGACTCCAGTACGTCCGAATTATCAAGGCTGCATATGGAGCAGTTTGAAAAAAATACAGCAGGCTCATCGAGTGCTCAACTGTTGATGAAGCAAAAACCTCGCGATAAATACCCTCTACCTGCTGAACAATAAGGATTTTGCTGACATCGTTAGCGTATTAAAAAAAAAAGATAACTAGTGTATCAGCAATGTCCGTGTTCGTTCATGTAGCCGTACTGAATATCTAGTAATTGATCATGCAGCATAGGCAGGTTAAAGTGGGCATTCATTTCGATTGTGTTGAACTTTTCGCTGTTTCCTATCCCTCGTAAACCTATTTTCCGAGGAGAAGTAAGTGGGTGGTGAGTATTTAGATGCCCTAGCTGTTGACACTTTCGACAAGATCTCTTCTGCGCCCCAGTAAGCTCTTTCTCTATATTGTGTGGTTCCAAAACTCCCCGGTTCGTTTGGGATGTGTTGACGAAGACAAACCCGGTCATAAAACTCCGAAAGACGATTATAGGCCTAGAGATATTCAGGATCTGTTTAGCTATTTTTAATTACTAAACCCCCAAACGCATGCTAGTGGATAGTTCTCATCGTGACATAGAATTTCAGAATCATGTCCTCCACATGCCAGCACGAAATGCAGGATTTTCTTTCTTCTCGAACTGAATATGTTTGTGGATCGATTCTGGACTGTTCAAGTAAAACAAGGCCAATCTCAAACGGTTGCTTCTTCTTGCATAGGATTTAGTTGTTTTCACTGACTGAGTTTGTCTGTAGATATTTTACCTTAAAGATATGTGAAACTAGGCTTTTCCCCACACAGAGAAGGCCACTGTTTCATTTTCGCGTAGGGATTACTGTCTCAGAGACCCATCTAGGCTAGTTTTGACCTTTCTTCCTAATGTGCAGACCTTGACTGCAAAATGCGACACCCGCTTCAGCACTTCATAGGTCGTGGACATCATCAACCGAAGTCCTCAAACAAGTCACTCTCCTTCTAATTTCACTTGCATTTTTACCATCTGTAGCATCCACCAAACCACATTCCGTGACTAAACTTCCATCTTCATTTATTGCGATGAAGTGCTTGTTTCTGAGGCCAAAGATAATTCCTTGGGTGGTGCTAGTTTCATTCATGGGAAGTTTCGAAGCATGAGTCAGCTGTGCTGGTTACAGAGCGCACAAAATGACGTAGTTGTTGTAGGACCAGGATTACAATTACAGAGAATAACTGAACTATGTTAGATCAATAAACTCTACGTTGTTTCAGACAAAAATAGTTACTGAGAAACATCACATTGATAAACGTGTTGTCTCCAGTAATTTCCATGTCCTCCAGTAGCCTGGGACACCAACGTCAACAGGAGGCTAATTTAAAAGACAGCGATGTGAATAGGGATTTGAATTACGCTGATGGGCCCCGCGCAAAAGAGATAACGCTGCACGCCGCATAAGAATAAGAACGAGAAAAGGCAACTTCATAGAAATCTTTCGCTCTACTTCTTTGGATGCTTGGGTGAAAAACGTTTTCGGGCTTTAGTCTGCAAAGCTCTGCCAGATAGTGCAATAGTGGACAATAAATCAACTACTATTCACCAAGGATAATTTTGGCGATTTTGTGTACTTTTTGCACAAAGCGTATCGGGACTACGTGGCATGTTCGGGTAAGCAGTAAAGCCTTGGTGACTGTTGCCTATTTTCACGTTGATTTTATCTACCTATAAACCCGTCATTTTCTCCCCAACCTTTCCCTCTTCATTGATTCTCGTTTGACAGTTCGCTGATGAAACTGAAGAACGCTAGTTGCCTGTTACCTCCATCGTCAACAAGAGTTCCACTTGGTCTTAATCCGTCAGTAACGTTCATTTCTGACATAATGACCGGTTTGTTCAAGAGCCTAGGAAACGAGACCGAAAGAGCGGGCGGGAAAGCCTAAGAACCTGTTATTTGGTTAGGACAATAAGCTGCTTGTTGCCAGTGTTCCAGTTGTTGGGTGAGAAATCCGGAACGGTAATAGGCAGTCGGACCGAAATTCAGACCAACATGGTCATCTGTTTGAGTTATTGGCCTATCTAAACGAGGACGCAGATGAAGACTGACTTCACTTACGGATCAAACGACAGACCAGTAAACCAGAGGCTGTGTTTCAAACACAATGTTGCTAAGCTTTGCTGGTGAAGCTGCTGAACGATGTTGCTAGACTTGTTTGCATATCCATAGACTAAGGTTAGTCCACAAGCACTAGAGAATGGTATTTGCCGTGCTTTATACCTCCGTGTCTTTACCAATCTAAGTCTTGGGGCTAAGTCCGCGAAGAAATAACATAAGCCAGTGACTGGTGACAAGATTAGTAGGTCATTCTTGTGTTTTACTGTTCGAATCGATTCACAAGAGCACGGGTAAAGACTAACTCTGCCGCTGTTGCCCGGTTAGCAGAACGAGCGCCAGTGAACAATCGTGACTCGGACTGAGTGCTTCCTTATTACCGCATGAGAGTATATAAAATCTCTCCCGAAACACACATGCTAAACTAATAAGGATACACTCTCAAGGCTCCCGAAAAGCACTCAACAGTTGGAACAACATGTAAATTTGTCACTGATTGGTCAACCCTCCGATCAGCACTGCCTCCTCTACTTATGGGCAAACACTGTTTGTGTGTAATCACGTCTAAGTATCATCTGACTTCACTGTCAAAAGGCCAAAGGATCCTACATTCCGCTTTGAGCGAAGGACGTCTCGTCCGCCAATAATTTTTTTCTTCAGTATTTGTGACTTATTGGTATGCAACAACTTTGACGTAGGTTAAACCCGGATAGCGAACATGGCGGAGAAGGTGGTTTCATTAAGACTTGAAGTTTTGCACCTTATTTCCGTCTCGTTGAGTCGCCCCTAGGACCATTTTACTGACACGAAGTGCAGGGAGACCAACACCGGTAATTCGAGCAAGCGATCGAACGGAGACGTCAAAACGCTCGAAAGATATCAAAACTGGAATTCCGTGCGGCGATTTTATGAGATTTATTGTAAATCACTCATCCATATACTCCTTTTATTGTATGCATACTTTTCTGAACTGTAACTGGTTTCCTGACAAAATTATGTAGCCAGACTTAAGTATGATGTCTCTGCTTGGTCAAATTCTGATTCATTTTTGGCTTTAGGCTTATGCAATCTATAAGATTCCTCTTTAAGAATTTAGTAACTAACAAAAGTAGCTTAAAAGTATTGAAAATGACTAACCACTTGTAGGATACTACTCATAAGGTTGCCGAAAACTCTGACGAATGATGATCGGACTCATCCTTGTTGGGGCTCATCAGGTGGGTGTTTCCCGTCAACTTCATGTTCAACTTGAATACCACATTGTACGCAGCTTGTGAAGCTGCACTCTAGGATGCTTATGTCTGAGAACAGCCGCGATCAAATGGCTTGTGTAAACTGGTATGTCAGTCCTTTAGATCCGTTTTTCAATCATGAAATAACCTGCAAATAAGTGTATCTTGCCGAATAACTGGTTATTTCCTACTTATGCACTCAGGCTTTAGGTTATTTTCTTGGAGTCCACGAAGCTATGTGCAGCTTTTTGTGAACAATCATCCAGAATCCAATCCAAATAGGGTTTTCAACTGCTTGTCATCTAAGGAGGGAACTGCTTCGTTCTGTACTTGTTTGAAGATAACATGGAGGCCGTTGTGAAAGGTTTTCCACAAACTTCAAAACATGAATAAAAGGCTAAGTTGATGGTCTAATGAAACTCAAAATATTGCCCATTCTGATCCGCAGGATACCAAGATAAACGGTATGGAAATATTGGCTTTCTCCTCTCGGATCAAAACGACCCAAATTGTCACCAAAATCAATCAACAAGTGCTAACCGAAGCACTAAACAGCTGAAAGAAGAGAGGGACTTTTAGTGTTGTCCTCAAGTTTTCACGATAGAGTTCACAGTCGGCTTTGATCTAGCGTGTGATCTCGCCAAAGGGATTTCCCCTCTTTGAGGAATTTCTGTAATCCGGTAGTCCCGATCGCTTGGACTTCTTTTTGCCGTTTGCCTATTTATTTTTTATGAAAATTTCTGTAACCTGTTTCTCTAGCTTGTTTGTCTCGCCGGGTTCTTACGCCGTGAGAACCAGGGTCTGCATTTAAATTCGTATTCCGCTGCAAATAATCTCTATCAGGAGGACACTAACTGGAGCGGTTTTATTTTCTAAGCGTGCATCCACCGGACTTCACATGAGGTGGTTGTCCTTATATTTATATATATATATTATATATATATATATATATATAACAGGACCTTCTAACAAAAAAGATCGGCGAGAGTCCACAGTGGAATAGCAATGAGAGGGACAGTACAAACCCACCAAGGGATACCGTCCCTCAGTGACGTTCATAACGGAATGAATTCACACAGTTTTGGTAGTGACATTTACGGATAATCTCCATTTGCGATCTTCCCGTTCACCTAAGAGTGAAGAATAAACCCTATTATATATGGGATTCATTTGAAGTTCCGGATCGACACTGGCTTACCACACCTTATACGCCATCGGCCCCGCTAGGGAGATCGTGTGAGAAGTGTCATCAGTGGCCATCGTCCAGAGGTGCTACCTCAACGTCAGTCTTAACGCAACTCAGACTACAAGAATCTTCCTCGCCTTCGTTCTGCGTAAGTTAAAGTAGCATTATTACTGTACGTGAACTGTTCGTAGGCTGAGAAAGCCGTCGTTTGCAAGCTGAAGCGGATACTGATTTCTCTCTTCTCAGCTCACTCAGCGTAGCTGCGTTCTTTGGAAATCAACTATGTGAGAGATGGGCACATCAAATGGCTTTCTGAGTTGCACTATCTGTTCGCTGAGGGGTTTAACTTGACACTGCGTAATAATAGGATCATTCCCCTTGTTATAACGCCCTAGTTTCTGCATACATTTGTAACCTAGACGAACTTGTTTACCTCACTTATTGTTGCTCTTGGTTGTCTGCCTCGGAGAGTTGGGGGGGGGGGTTGGGGTTGGGCGAACAATGAACATATGGTTTGCCGTTCTAAACCATCTGGTCGTTTAACAGCCACTTGTTACATCCATGGTAAGGATAGCAACCCTACGTCATATTCTATTCGTAATCTGTAGTGTTTTAACCAAACAGACAGAGCAACAGTAATCAGAAGACACTTAGTGTCCAGAGTGAACACTTATTCAACGATCATCAGTTGGGACATTCCGAGAAACACATCAAGTATTTCACGCTTCAGGATGACCAGTGGTGATAAGCGTTGTACTTCCGCCTGTTCACAAATTTCAAAAGTTATTTAGTTAGTTAGACTATGTGCCGCTATTATCGCTATTCTGTGTGCTATTCTGCCAACATCTCCACCCATATTGGTTCTTGAAAGGTTTGGGACACCCAAGTGAAGTTCAGGAGTGGTATTCTCCACCTCCACTAAAATTAGACTTAAAGTGAATACGTTGGAGATGGAGTCAACGCACCAAGATCAGTGAAAGTGAGAAAAACCACCGTAAGCAATTTTCTTTGAGCCGTGGATGCTCATAATCCAGTTGCTCATATTACAAAATCTATTAGACATGCACGACTCATGCACTGTTCTCCAAAGTTATGCCCCAATTTATAAAGGACTTAGATCCTCTATGGAGATTGATGACTAGCTAGGACAAAATGTCAGACATTTTGTGTTCATACATGCTTCGTTAATCAACTCAACTATAGAGATCATCCCTTACAAGAATGCCCTGCTGGGTAAGTATAACATAAGAACTATCATCTTCTCGATGCACAACAAAAGGAGCCTTGTGAGAACCAAAGCAAGAAAAAAGCACATGATATCACAACTAAGCACACAGTCAACTTAGTATGAGAGTATACACTAACTATACTAGTGAACATTTGCCTGATGTCTGAGTTGTATGCGTGATGAAACAGCCAAAATACAAGTGAACGTAGCAGGACAGATTGGCTAATAGGCAGTTGTCCCCTGAGTAATTCCGCTCTACCTTCATTGTGGCAAGCATAGCCTTGGTGCTATCTCCTTCCTTGCTGTTAGCAATGTGGCATTGAGCCAAAGATCGCCTGTCACCAAATACTTAGCTTCGCGACTGTCAGTTCACTAGATCCCAGCAAGGTGTTATGGTTCAGGGCCACTGTCTAGCCATTGGATGAAGATAAAACACTAGGTGTTAGGAGCAAGTCACGTCAATTCGAGAAGACCTTCAGTTGGTTAGGAATGATTGAAACTTTGAGAGAGCGTAGGAAACCTCAGTCACTAAGCTGTTCCTACCTGGTTGCGCCCGCGAATCGCGCTATGAACTGAGCAGTCCAGCTGACTTCATTCCATCCCTGATCTATTGAGGGCTAATGAGGACCAAGTTAGATACCTCGGCAGTTAAGCATATGTTCTGTTTTTTTCTTGTTATCTTCATCTAGCTACGTAACATTGATTCTGATCATCATCAGCTGATTTTTCAACACCTCATTTTAATTGGCTCTCACCCGGCGATCTCACCTGGATGGGAGAGTTATAACTGAGTTCGTAGTATTCGCACAAGTGTTCTCTAGTACTGGATGTCCCCTCCAATAAATCCAGCAATTTGCTTGTTCAAAAATCCAACTATTTATCAAGTACTGAATGCAGCATGCCACGCAAATATACATTTTCTCGCTCTCTCTGCTGTGAAAATACTTTGTAGCGCGTTAAGGTGAGGAATCATTTGTTTTGAGAATAACCCCTGAAACATTCTACGGACGAAGCTGAGGGAAAATGTCACGGTACTTGATAACATGAACTGTTTTATCGTTCGGTCAAGCAGAAACGGATGCTAATTCTTAAGTGGACGATGATGATTAGAAGCCGGTGTGCTTGACCGTATCAGGTGATATGCTGGTTCTGTTTAACTTACTGTATTCACGAAATGTAAGTTAGTTTAAACTACTTCCGAAAGCATCCAGATACGCAGAGAGTTCTGCAAATGACTACGGAGTTCCAGCAGTCCAATTATTCCCCTTCTCAATCGATTTTCCATGAAAACACCCGACATTTCACTTTCCGCAGAAAACACTACCCCCCCCCCCTAATATGAGAAGGACTGAGAAAGAAAATCTAGCCAGGACAGGAATCGTCAGCTGATGCAAAGCGGCTCCGCAGAAAAGATTTCAAACGACCAACCGGTATGAGAACGCTGGCTCACGCAACTTGAACTACATTTGTGTCCCCTGGAAACTCGAATGCTCCAGTGCTTTGCTCTGTTTACAGGCAAGGACCCTAACCCGATACGCACTATTCCAGGAAACGGTTTATATAAGCCTTGTAAGGAAACTCGAGCCTCTGGGATATTTATGAGGTAACTACATGGCTTATCTAATGCAGTGAGTAGTTATCTATCATAGACACCAGCTGAACCAGAGGAAAAGGCTTGAAATCGGTTGCGGCTTGAATCTCCCGGGCCCACATCGTTGGTCTATAGAGTTGGAACGGGTACGCGGTTGCTAAGCTCACTTGAGAAGCACTTTGGAGCTGCGGCAGTAAAAACACCTCTACGTGAACCTACGTTCAGAACCAATTAAATCATATCTGTAGTACTACTGTAGTACTACACTATTTAAGCATTGCATTAAGCAACTTAGTATGGTCCAACATTTGCGGCGAAATATGATTCGTGCAGTCTGTGCAATGCAAGCTGATGTATGCCAAGTAGAACGACGTACACTGGCAGTGAAACATCCTTCGCTGAGTGCTAGTGACGGGCAACTGCACAACCGGTATGTGTTTTGCATCTTTGTTCTTGTTACTGGAACTTCGTCCGCCATTGGACCTCGCGATAATCAGTGACAAGCAAAGACGCAGGTGCAATGATGGAAATCTTGTCTTCAAATATATGCTACTTCATTTCATTAAGTAGCATGATGTAAAAAACCATGGTGGCAACACCGGAGTGGTGTCTCAGCATTTTCGTTACCTGTCCACAAGCACAAGTGTGCACGAAGCAGTTGTATGGTTCCTTCACCTGTTTGTACAAGCCTACTAGGTCACAAAGACAGGTGGTGGTTCGCAGCAGCGCTCTGTGAAGTGAACCCATGGTGTATCATAGCGCAAGGGGGGAAGCAGGTGACAACGTGACGAATGAATACACCTAACGTGTGTAACCTGTCAGATCACGCGCGCAACGCGTGATGGAGTCGTTTGGCCGCACTATGCTACGCAGATCAACACTAAGCCTTTCCGAAAAGACATTATATTTCTAATGGTCTTCTAAGTATCTCTTTGGTTGTAGAGAGTTGCAGTAGTGGGATGGAACGATTTCTGGCAGCCCTAATTCAAACCTACTCACTGTTGCTTACTCCAGTTGTCCTTGTTCAGCTGAGACAAGTCATGGTCATTCTTCCTGAGGGGAGCCTGTATGCACGGCATTAATGAGCACAGTAATCACTAAACCTAGCAAATGGTCAGCTTGACTTCCTCTTGACCTGGTGTTTTGTGAGGCGTGCTGCAATAAGGCTCTGTCATGGATGAGCTCAGTTAATGCTGCCTTGAATGGCTTACGAGGAGCGGACTCATTGAACCAGTTAACCCTTGAAGCATTGAGGTCCCCGAACAGTAGTAAATCAGAGGCAACTTCGGGAAGTCTATAAATCTCACGTCCTCTATGGACATTGAGACTGGAGTAAGACATACAGAGTTATAGTTGTATGTAACTGTATCTTAAAGATGGGTCCCACTTGACAAACATGGATGATTTAATTGAGGCAAACTTCTATAGGACAGACTACATCCGTATATCAAGAGTTCTGGAGGGGTGTGCGCTTTAAGAGTTCGCAAACTGAGACGCACACGACCTACGCATGTAGCTCCAGTGAATATCATTTGAAAAGTACTGCGTCATCATTAATTTCAGACCATACGGTGACCTTTACATTGCTTATCGCTAAGGCTCTACACAAGTTGGACTGTGTTCCTCGACATCTTTTCAACCTGGCTAAACAACTTACATTCCACATTTGAGGGACAGGAGTATCCTGTTTCCGATGATGTGGTCGTCTAACGACCTGGATCATTCAACTAGAGTACCAACCATACAAGTGAGGTTTCATCCCGCGACTGAGTTCACAATAGTTTGAAGTGTTTTTGGAACTGTCTCAAAAAATAGACCAACAAGTGTTGAACTCACGCCTTATGATAGATATGGTGATTTACTGCCCTATACACAAACAGTGGGATCGCCGCTTGTACGGAACGTTTGTCTGTCAAACTATCAGGATAACCTACCGGAGGTGACCATAGAGATAATCATGGTTTTTCGACATCATGGTTCACTACACTGAATTGGTAGTCAATCGTCATCCCAATTCTTAAAAAGAAGTGCTCCCTGCTGAAAAGTAGTGTGGTCGAAACTCTTTGGATCATTTTGAGAGGTTTGGCATTCTGCTCATCAGTCATATGACAACATGGTCCCGTAGGGGGAGGTGTCTGCTGTGGGGAGCGAAATGAAGGAACTCGTGCTGGCATTTGGTCAAGCCTGGTCCCAGGGCAATGACATTCGTTTGTTTGTGTATCATATTAATGGAAAACAAGCCTATCGATTTCGCGAACAGCAAGCAGTTCAGCTGGCCAGCAAACCGCAAAGCTGAATTCCCGTTAAACTGCCATGAATGCGGTTGATTCTGCTAACACTGTCGATCCTAATAAAGCTTTCCGGTTTGTGAACCGAGTCCTGGTTACTAGCTCGAAGTTCGCACGAACTCGGCTGATTGATACTGTCGAGGTTACCACTGCCACTGCCACTCGATTGCACAAACCTGACTTCTGTGCACAAAAACAATACGCACACACATTGAAACTCAACTGGCCAGCACCGAACGCATACTAGAACAGACTCGGATTATGCGGTGCTTGACGTTAATCGTTGTATCGATTCTTGCGCCGTGAATATTAAACGACAACCTGCCAAACTTTTGTTCCTCATTTTTACTGACGACCCGTTCCCTTTACTTCACCAATCTAGAAGAGAGGTGGGTTCCATACTCGCACTTCAGAGTGACCAATTGTTCGCAATAACTAATGCTTTTTCAGTCGAAAAGGTGGCATGATAACAAGGCAATAGCTGAGGCGCTGAATTCCGCATGCCATATCGTATTCCTGAATGGACCTCATAATACACAGCAGATGAATACCCATTGATGTGATGGATTAATGATTTATCCCAAGTATCCACTAATCAGATATGTTATCGGTGAAGAAACCGTTTATTTTACATTCTTCAAATATTTATTGTGTGTGGTCCAAACTAGGGCCAAGCTAAACGAAAAATAGTGGTTGCAGTAGCAATGCCAGAATAAATCCAAGCGCGGGAAAGTCGATCTCACAAAATAGATTCCCAAACACAAGACGGTTGTTCGGCAACCACTAACTTGAAGCTCTCCGAGCTGAGGATCTGATGTATGTATGGAGTATCCGACGGCGAATAATTCATATTCTTGAACTTGTTCAACGACGAAGTCTACGGTGCTTCCGTCCTGCTCTGCAAAAATCTGACGTTTCCATCACTACCCACAGGGTGACACTACCGGACTGGAGGACAAGTCAGAGTAACTCAAGTGACAGTTTCTGCCTCATAAGGTGAAGTTTCAGCATACTGTTTCACGGCGGCATCACACGTAATTGATAAACAGTATACGCTAAAATCGACCTTGAAATACAGATCAACGAAGGCTTTACAGAGGTGGGAGATACAAGGTCATCAAGTAGGGCAGTGGGCCTAACTAGAAAATGAAAAACGCAAGGGACCACGTAATTACGGTGGAAGTCCCAGTGGGTAAGAGTTTATACCTGGAGCAAGTAAATGGTGTCGACCGGTGAGGATGAAAAATGACGGTGATTTCGTTGGACGCAGTTGAGCAAGCATCAAGATGCTCGCTTAATATAAGGCCGACCAAAACGCTTCTTGTGATTCCATTGAACCTAGGTGTTTCACTGACCTGATAATAGGTCGATAATCTTCTTCAGAGTTCAGGGAAGAGAAAACAGGGTATAATATAGACACTCACAAACCTATCAATAAGACTGAGGGACATAGAAACCGTTTTCAGTCTAATAGCACAAACGGCTAGAAATGTTAATCTACTAAAGATCTCTTAGATACGGGGGACCAACCAGAGTCACTTGCTAAAGCCACCTTCATATTTCCCACTAGATGGGAAGAGAGGAATAGTGAAGACACAGATGGGTTGATCGGCACTGCGTAGGTCAACTTAATCCGAGGTGAAGGAACAGATGACATCTTGACATTTCCGGGGGGGAGGGGGTTGAGAGTGACAAGGCGCTCGCCTAACCAACTTCATTCAATACAATTTGTAGTTGCAGATTGACGCAAGGTACGCGATAGCTGCAGCCAGACGCTGTCAACTTACTTGCATTCGGCATGTACACATAGAAAGTAGCGCTCTGAGGGAGACCGCTGTTAGTCGGAGAATTGAAGTGAATCACACGTGTGCTATGTAAATTAGTCCTTAATTAGCTTGACCAGGCAGAAAATAGGTGCATTCATTGTACTCTGTACCGGAAGCACCAGTGTATACAATGAACAATAGACATAAAACATTGGCTTTTATATCCAGTACTGAAGTGACAGAGTGAACTAGGCATGTAACAATGTCTACTGTGGAGTGAAACTGATGATGTGCAACAGGTTTTGCACTCGATCCAGGAGTACCCGTTCAAATAGCTTCAGTAGATCGGAGGTACAGGCGGTTGGCCTAGAAATCGCTGACATTTTCTTCGGGATTGTCATAATCATTCGCCATAAACCAGGAAAGACGATTAGTAAACAACACTCACTTCCAAATTAACTTGGTGCTAACTGAATGTGCACAAGGACCGCTTCATGTTTCAGTTGGTACAACATCGGGGATACTGCAGAATCTTGGATCACGCTAGTTAATCAGCAGCGGTGTTATATGATCGGGCCCACAAGCACTGCATGAGTACGGTAGTCTCATGTCCCTATATACCTACAGTGCTATGCCAACATCAATGACAGTACACTAATAGTTGGCGATGAATACAGTGGATCGGTTTGATAGGCCCATAAATTCCCGGTCGAGTCCGCTGAGGTCAAGTCTAGAGGAACACAACCTTCGCCGTAAAGCTTCTCCGGGGACAACCACATTCGGCAACAGCTTTTACTGACGACAGCCGCATTGGCATAGATCTTACTGAAGTGTTCAACTTCCAGTTAAATTGCTCGCGTATGCTCTCTACAAACTGTATGGATTCCCCTTTGGAAAGAATATCTCCTTTCCCACCGTAGCTGGTCAAGTTGTGGAAAACTTGGCGGCACCGATGTGGATGGTCTCAAAAGGGAAACATGGCTCGAAGCAACAGTTGAGATAGTCCGATTCTGACAATATTCTGAAGGACCAACCTCACAAAACTAGCAAAATCACTGGTAGGAATCACAGTCTTCAGTGGAGACACGTTAGCTGACAAGCGGTAACTTCTTTTCAGTTTGTGTTCGTACATCAGCCCTATGGTTTTCCTTGGGGTGTACAATCAGAGCAGGCCCAAAGTACAGTGATGGGAGGCGGCAAATGTAGCAGCCTGTGAGCAGTGAAGATGGTAATACTGCTTACAAACATATGGTCCAGTTGGGTTTTCATTCGTAGAAATTCACGGTATAAGTCAAGCCCAAGGAAATCAGGCATAAAAAAACTAGATTGATAGTGATGTGAGATTAGGTAATTTTCAACTGAAATATCATCCTGTAAGGAAAACCAACATATGCTGAAAAGTCGAAAAGCACTGGACAGCTATTTCATCCCTATTGAGAAGCATCAACCGCGAATATCTCACAAAAATTCAAGGGATTTCGAACCCGCGACCTCCAGGCTAGTAAGTTGGGTACTTAGCCGCCTGACCACGAGCAACTGATCGACAGCGAATTAATCAAAGTACCTGGAGTTTCGTCAGATGCACACTGCTGGTGACTCTAGATAAAGATGCAACAGTTTTACGGTGCTTTTCGGCACATCAGCTTATATTGGCTCCGATTACAGGAGTAAATCTCAACTGGAAAACAACTAGACCTGTTTAGTTCGCTCGCAAGTACACACAAATACCGGTTCAGAATAAGTTAAAATGGCGGTGTAAAGAGGTTCAGCCAAGCCCCAGTTACCAAACCGGAGTATAAGGTGTAATATACGTTTGTGAAGGAAGAAAGAGGGGCTTGCACTCCAGAGTTCGGCAACTGATACACTTCGTGGAATACTTATTTCGAGTAGGCGTGGGACGGAAGCAATCTTTTTTCATACACGTCTAGATAGGACCTACCCTATCGCGAAAACCGACAGGACGGCCAAAACGAAACGAACTGTAGCCCTATAGCTGGACGGTAAAAATAGACTGAATCTGCGCACGGCCAGCTTCTATGAAGCACTACAGCTCCGTTATTTCTGTATAGTTTGCAGGAAAAAGGCTTGGATAGGTGTGCAGTGCAGGGATCTGTGTTCCTCCTAAAAGCTTAAGCCTAAGTGCGACAATTTCACCAGCACGGCGTTACTTAGTTCATCCAACATGCTTGAGAAGAGCGAATTTTCAACGATCTTTTACACGGTGATTGAACTCCCTCGGCAAATGAGAAGAACAACAGAGTGTTAACAAATGGTGTTAGAGGCGAGTACCATGTCCGTGAAACCGATGTAATAAAACACGAACGAGATGATCCGTATATAAGAAATAAATACGAGTTTGAAGGGGTAGCCAATTTGAAGGCCCCGCAGCTGAAAACCCGAACATCAACCGACAAGACAGATACTGGTTGCCTGGGTTTACATTTCGTCTAAGGAATCGGCTTGTTATGGATCACTGGCCGTGGACAGCAGCGACCAGAGATATTAGTATAGCCGAATCACCTGACAATGGTGTTAAAACTCTCATTTAGAGTCCCATCGACCTCTCTCCGGCCGCTACGAAACATAAGCGCTACCGCTGCTTAGCAGTAATCATATTTACAATGGAACAATGATGAGGACCTTTGGAAAAACCAAAGGTTTTACACCGGAACAATTCTTGATTTGAGAAGTAGTCAGTTACAAGCTATGCATTGAAATGAATGAGATGCAGACGGAGGTAAGAAAGCAAGTAACAACATATAAATCTCGTGACAGAACGTAAAAATGGATGAGTAATGTCATGAGCTACTATTAATGATTCCGTCTGAAGATCAGTGATGCGATGCAGACAGCAGACTAAATGTCTTTCACAGGGAGTAAACGTCAAATGAACAGAGAGAACAGAAACTAAACGGGAGTATGTCTGTCATCAGTTCAAGATGACCAAAAATTAACGGGGTTATTCTTGGTTATTCAAAATGCATTGAAATATGAACTTAAAGGATTCAATGGATTTTGCGTTTCCGGTCACGCTTGGTGCTCGGTTTGATGCAGCCAGCGTCATGTTTCACTCGACAATCGGGGGCTGGACGTAATCCAAACAATGCCCAATAAACGAAATACAACTGAACGACCATAGATATTGCAAGCCCCAGCCGAATGAAGTGATCTAAAGTATCATCGGAAGGAGGAGTTGGGATGAATTCGTCCAAAGGCTGCATCGGCACTCAGTTTTCACTCCTAACGAACTGCGATACGGTCACGAAAGGCATGAGTGCTGGAATGCAAAAATACGTATATCCAATGTAAAACAGAATGGTGAAAACCTGGTATGGGGATGCAACAAAAACAGAACTACACAGCCAACTTCCATTTGAAGCCACTGCGTTGTCTCCACTACTTAAGACAAACGTCTTTATCAAATCCGATAACTTAGATTTTCCTTAAGCCATCTGGAGTCAGCAACGTTTGACATTCCGAAGGAATCGAAGTTGCGTTTTCAGAAGTGATGTCTGCTAGTGGGGTTCAAGTGACCTGTCAAACCCACTGAGAAATAGCTAAAGCCTACTGGACATCCAGCTACTTGAATGCTGAGGAGCAGAGTTGTCCTGAAGCAGAACGTTAGCCTAGGAGTTTTCGGCCAAGCTCGGCTAGTATCTTGTTAAACTGGTCGAACGTAGTGTGGCATATCATACGGAAAGTCCAAAGTCAAAACGGTGTAGTGGAATAAGATGATATAATCCCAAGTTTCAGTAGATGTGGGCAACGGTGAGCAAACACTCACACATTTCGTATGTCCCTTACGCGTACAAGTCACGTCTCTGATCCACAAAGCGGTATGTATCGCAGTGTAAACTCTGCTCTTGACAGACTCACACGTCACGTTGGCGCCACTGGTGTTAGAGTTTGGCAAAAGGTGCACTGGCCTTCCCGATTCGAGAAGTAATCACATCTCAAGCCAGTTCACCGGAACTTATACAGCTGCCCAGGTAAACAAATTTATCTACCACATCGATTGGCTCGTCTGCAAGTATGAGGTTTGGATTTGATCTGATGAGTGACCTCTAAAATCCAACCCAGCCTTATAGAAGCACTTTACACTTTGCAGATGTGGAGCCCATGCCAAACCATGCGGCAGACTTATTTAGGTTATTTAAAATGGTTTGCCATTTTGAAAGATCTGAACGAAGGAAAGCGATAGCGTCCGCATACTAAAATTTCTGTAGGCGAACGTCCCAGGAACATTTCCAGTCCCGAGGCTTCGGAGACAGGCAGAGAAATTTCAAGCAACACATCAATAAAAAGGTTGAAGAGGAAAGGCGAGAGAGGTCTTCACCACCGGATGTGGTGAACTCAAGCGAGAGCTCCCCGTATACTCGTACCCATCCAAAAGAGTTGGCATACAGTGACCTCATAAGCGACATAAAATTGGAAGGGACACTCTTGATCCTTAGACACCACCAAAGTTACTGATGATTGACAGAGTCAAAAGCAGTTTTCAGATCCAGAAAATCGACGAACGTGGGACTTATGAGAGGGTGGTGCTGTTCAACAATCTGTCTTAAAGTAGATATGGTCGATGTATCATCCGCTAGGGCGGAACCCGGGTTGGTTCTCACGAATCTGTCTTTCTCGATAATCGATCAACCTACGCAAAATAATGCCAGAGAGCACCTTAGATGCGACGGATACCAGGCTGATGTCACGACGGTTCTCGTATGACGCCCTTTTTGAAGACTGGGATGACGGTCTAGGAGCCCCGTTTCACCGACATTCTGTTCCCGTTCCAAATCTTATGAAGTCTAGTCATCAGACTGTCTATCAAGACCTCGTCAGGGGATGCAGACCATCCGGGCCAGGTGTCTTGTCGCGTTGAGGGATTGATATATCACTCTGGGTTTCTGTCGCTAACAGTGGGGCTGGTGTCGATTTTCCATTCAGGCCCGCTGGGTTCTTCTAGCGGTATTGTTGAAGTGTTCAGCCCCTTGCTCAAGATGAAGAGTTTGTGAGTGAATTGCCAACCTGTTATTTTCGTATATTGTTTGGCTGACACTTGTCTTCTTTTGACAGGTTGATCGAATCAGCTAAAATGAGGCGCGGCTGTTGCCTGCAGCGAAAGCCTTCGCCATTTCCCGGGCCTCCGAGATCCACCACTGTTGTCTGTCATTCTTCTGGCTTCTGATTATCCTATGTTTGAGGGATCTGCTGGCGCCATCATATTCGCTAGTTGCTGGGATGGCCTTTCTGGCAGCAATAAGATCTGCTTATCTCGACGACATCCAGTGTTCATTTAGTCAAGTCGGACTGCTTGGACAAAGAGTTCTGAAAGCTGAGTATGGCTTTCGTTTTCGGATAAGTTTGGTAACAATCGGTGGATTTATTGCTGAGCAACGTTTCGCTCTTGACAAAAAAACTTCGTCAAGCCGACTGACGGAGTATAGCTTCTTTAAATCGCTTCCATTCAACCTCCAAGCAATCTTCCTCATCATCGTGACTGTGCGTTTCCAGTGGCTTTCTAGGCAGATCAGTTCGATTCCCTTGAGCTACTTAAAATTGTCGAAGTTGATGAACGAGGTTGCACCGTTTTGGCACGCAATGTTGAGCATATAGTCGCTCCCCATTATCCGTACGTTTAACATCGACTTCAAATCTACCACCTAACTGTGCCTCTTCCGAACTTAGTCGGCCAACTTGAGCATTCACATCACACGCTAGGATTACAATATCCGCCCTTTTTGCTGATTGGAGCAGTCGCGACCTACCTTGATAAAACCCGTCCATCTCAGTCTCAAAAGGGCAGTACGTCGGGGCATACGCTGATGCGACAAATAACGACTGTTTAGCGCATAGACCTGCATTGATCATTAAGTCAGACAACCGCGCAGCGGCAGGGGAACTGCTTATTGGGAGCGAGTCTAGTAAAGAGCTTTCAGCCTTGAAGCTGAGTGCAACTCACATACCGCAGATACCACGAGTCATTGCGTCAACAGCGCCAGATACCCGAAGATTGAAATGTGGAACACCTGAGCTCGTCCTAAGCGGCTTGAGGTAAACGACCGAAGAGGGGTCTTATAGGCGTGTTTCGGAGACACAACATACATCGACAGGTAGAGAAAGCGAGGTTTCAGCAAAAGATGTCTGCTGCTAATTTGACATCGAGTACGGACTTTGAAGGCTGCAACGCGGATCAGACATTTCGAGGTTAGTAAGTTATTATTTTGGTTTACTTTTCTAAGGGAAAATCTGCACACGGAACAATAGCTAGGGGATTGGCATATGGGTTAATAACACTGCATCATTCGATGAGTGGGGAAGGGCAGGTGAGCCAAGAGCTGCAAGGGTCAATGATACTTCCGGTTGCCCAAGCCGAAGAACAGGGTTAGATTGAGGTACCCCACCATGAGCCTTTGGCTCAAAAGTCTGACCCGCGAGACAGCGGACAGTAGGATTTTCTTTGGGGACCCTTCCCAGAGCCGATGACTCAGTCTGACCTTCTCGGCTGCAGGTTGGCCTAACCCGAGGTCGCAAGGAGTGGGGCATTACTGTCTCACTTCTAATGCGGCTGCGCGCAGCAGGTGTCTTTTGAGTAGCACCAGACTACGTGGTTTTAAAAGTATCTCAGCTGTATTGAATAATGCGCTGCGGTCACCGTCAACCTTTGGGCGATCGGAGTGCGCGATTTTTAAGGACGACCTTTTCTAACCCGTCCTTCTTCAGGGGAAGGCAGCATTGCCGTCTCCATGACTATGGACGTGCTGGTCACCGGGGGGAAACATCTCACTGTCTTCACACCCCTATCGCAGAGGACAGTATGACTTTACCCCCCAGACAACTCGGTTACTCGTAGTACGAGATCTCGCTGCTCTTAGTCTGACTGCTCCCCTTTGGACCTCCTGGAATGGTTGCACCAATCAGTGTAGCGGGATCAATGCAGCACTGAAACACAGGACAAAATGATAGCTTTAAATCGGGAGGTTAGGTTACGCGAGGTGCTTTTTATCGTCCTCATTCACGTGGCCACAATTAAATGGGAGAAAGCACGAGCAGTACCCTCAGTGAGCACTCCTGTGTTATCGCGCCACACAACTGGAGTCAACATAATCCCCTGTTTAGAGTGTTGGAAAACCTGAAAAGCTAAAACTATCCTGATGATGCGAAGCACAAAAAGGCCTCATGACAGCTATTTTAACATCCAAAACAAGTAAATTTCCTAGCGATAATACGCTCTCTTTTTTACTGCCATAAGAAATAGATATTTTGTTGCTGGTAGCAAGACATGAATGTATGCTGTTCCGTGCACAGATATGAGCCAGTGGATATCATCAAATGTGTCCGCTGAACCACGCCTGATACTATCTTCTTCTACTCACCAGGATACCCTTTCCCATATGCTTATAATACAGTAAAGGACCGCCACAGACTATTAGTGTACCGCTACCGTTAAGGAATCCTTGAGCACCGTGCCGAATCGATGGGAAAACAAAACAGAGTCATAGTACCGTCCGTCACCAGGTGTGAAACGACGCAACAAAACAATACATTTACTGAATCGCTGTAGCAAGAAGACAGATACAACTATTGAGGCTCATCAGTCACAACTGACACAGAAAAAACAAAAGGCTGGTTGGAGAGAATATATACAAAATGCAATAAGCACCATCGGTAGTTTTGCCGATGACAGTCTAGCAGCGAACCTATGGTTGTTCGCACGACAAAGTTTCCGATGAGATTTTCGTTAACCAGACTAGATACACTGATACGTATCCAAGTTATAATCACGTGAAACCAAAAAACGGATGTTGTTTCACAGGAAATATGAGGTAGCAGGATCAAACAGTGTAAATCAAATGCAACCAGTACGATCAACAATGATCAGGAAACAAAGTGACAGTGAAAAAAATGAAACGAACAGGAAGCACAAGACAAAAAGCTAATTCCGTCGGTGTCAGGGGAACAAGCAACAAAATGAGAGGAGCAAAAAATTCGGTAGGGGTCAGATGTAGGTGCTATTTACAGGACTGGGGATATGAATAAGGCATCCACATAATCCGGAGGGTGTGGAGTCATCGCAAGTTTTTCTTACCGATTTCCAGCTTAACAACCGGGCTGTACGGGCGATACAATCACAAAAAAAAACAGATGAATATGGTTTACATCGTTCGAACACATAAGTCTGTTTTGAGTGACAAGTTGTTTTTAGTGACAAGACTGCGTGGCGTCGAATCCTCGCCCCGTAGTTATTCGATAAAATTGGAAAATATAGTTGTGTGTTAGGGTGGCGAGTCGGCAGAATTCACCAGACTGAAGTACAGAAGGGAATGTCTTCGAGACAATATGGGGTGGGTTATTGATAACTGTGGACTAGAATTTCTCGCAGAAGGTATACGTGTGACTGGTAGGTGACTGTCAGAGTCGACAGTCATAACCTTGTGCAATTTGCGACGACGTTTCTTCGGTTCGACACCCGGATGCTTGGGGGATAGACAATAGGTTTGATTGGCTTCTGAAGTCCAAGTCCCGACATAGTTCACCAATGGATCGGGCCTAGCTGGAAGGTCTTCCGTATCCGCGTAAAAAGTTGCCTTCGTGTGGACAGTTTTGTTTTTGAGAGATGTCATATTCTTCCCATGAGAAGGAGCATGGGCGTTTTTGATGAAGGGAGTGTGGCCATTCATGAACCGTGCGTCACCAGTAACCTAAGGAATATGAAATGTTTTGAGGGTAGAAAGCCACTGTGAACGATAAAACGAGTGTAGTTGAAGTAACTTGAAAACTGTTAGGGAAGCTATGCCCCAAATGCAGTAAGAATTGGAAAACAGTTCGCGCTGGCGCAGAATCGAACAATTAAAAGACAGACCGGGACTTCATAAAATCAGATGTGCAGCGACCTTGGTAAAAGACTGACAGTTTCAACAATGCTCAGACCACAGTGTGGATGGTTAAAAATTGTTTCATCAGAGGCAGTACAAGCCTGGTGGCTCACTGGTTAGAACGCGAATTTACTGACAGGAAGGTCCGTGGTTCGAATCCGTCCTCTGCCTCTCGACTTCCCCTGTCTAGACTTAGGCAACCTGGCAGTATCCCAGCTCTCGTGCTTCCTTCTGGTGGCACGGCAGTTAGGCACCGAAATGGTGCTACAGCTGAACGAGTACAAACTCAGTGCCGTAAAACACCACAGCATCAGACAGCAACCGGAAAGCATGAATCAAATACTTTTTCCTACCACACATCTGGTAAACAAATCAGTCTTCCCATGCCTATTCTCCGCAACTAAACGGGGCCGACAACTTGTAGGTACTTTAAAGAAAGAGTTGGTATGGATGACATGACCGGGGTGATTTAGGTGTCTGACGGTCGAGAAAGCTGGATTACGATCGATCACAGCGCCCATGTTCGGGCCCATCACAGGTAAGACAGACGTATTGAGGTATATGATCCTTTGCTTGCGTTTCAAGCCTGCGTTCCCCTATACTCTTCCAATGCAACCGTGAATGAGTACACACAATCTGATGCTGAGGGAACTTCCCAACACTTTTCGCTTGACGTCAAAAGCATGCCCCTTTTTTGCAACAAAAATCTTAGTTGCGCCACGTGCCAAACTCGCTTGAGTGGATACCGATGGCTATGACGTCTCCTGCTGCTATTTGCTTTGCCACAGTAGCAATGCATCTGGCTGTGTGAAATGACGTGTGTACCAGTGATTATTTGTATTCTACCGGACAGAGGCTGATAGATTTTTGGTGCTTTTGTTAACACAGCTGTTCGTTTGGATTTCCCATGTCAAACCCAGATTTGAGTGGAGTGAGTTGATAAAGCAACTTTCCCATATAGTTGTGTTTCGTTACGTGCGATGACAAACATATTCCGTACAGCTAAAGTATGATATTTCTTTTGAGAACTAAAACAATCCGGAAAATCACAACAAACCACTTCCAAACGTCTCCACGGTGATCCTAGTTGACCTTGTACGACAGCGGTTTCTTCCGTAGTTTGATGAGATGCTAAGACACGGAAATGATGAAGTGAACTGGTCTACCAGTTCTTTCGATATGAGTGCAGGCACCGGAGTTTCCGGGATAGACATACAACTCACTTCGTTCTGTCCCGGAGAGTGGGGTGAGTCTCCATTTGGCACCGTTATATCCGTTTCCGTCAACTGCTTGCCAGTTTTGGCCGGCAGATTCTGGTTCCCAACTGAAGGAATAGCAGTTTGTCGGAATACACCAGTTGGCGAGGATTCAGACGCATTGCGCCGTCGTTTACCAGAACACCACGCCTGTCTTCCGCTACGGAAACCGAGGTCAACCACTGATTCGGAAGCAGTTGACCTTGGTGTCGTGGTTGGAGCGGCGGACGTGCCAGTCCACCCATCGGTAGAAATCGATGCTTTCAGTCGCCTTTCAACATCGGGTAGGATTAGTGCAGCGGTTAAGTCGGACAACACGTGACGAGGACAGTCATAAGCATAGTCTTCGCATTTGGAATGGATGGAATAGTCCGCTTCTGACGTCGTTGAGTTCAAAGGACGTTCGTTAGCGACAGCTAAAGACCATGTTTGGTGAACTACGGGGGATGGAACCCAGCTGTTGCAATTCAGAGCCGGTGAGCTGTTTCGGGAGTCGTCAGGATAGGGCTGATGGGCCGATTCACTGGCAAACGGCTGAACAACCGAGACGGAGTCGCACATTCCCGCTGTACCGCTCGCGTCTGATTGTTCTGCGTCCTCAGCGAAGTCATTTACACAATCAGCCTTCAACCGCGGAGAAGAAAGATTGTGTAAACCTTCTTGTGGATAAGTAGGCGAATCCCACGTATGTGGAGCCGAATACATTGCAACGTTTGGTGCGACTCCGTCGCCCCATAAACCCGGGCGATCTTCTTTGAGTAGTTCCATTAGAATATCATCCGGTATTAAATCGAGTGCTGATATCAGATTCCGGTGATCGGTCAAATCCATGTGAGCTGCTGAGAAAGAGTAAAACCATAGTTGGTCAAAGAACAACTGAAAAATGAGCGTAGCGTAAATGAAGAAGTCACGGTCATAAATACCACAAGGTATCACAAAAGTATGAAAGTGCTTCAAGGAAGTATGCTTAGTATAGCTTCAGCTTATAAACATCTAACTGGGTTTAAAGCGCCCAGAGTCACGCGTTTTTGCCAGGAATTTCGGAATTCCTCGAATCACTATGAGCGTGCTGCTTTGGAATACGGTAAGAATGTGCCATTCGTCTGGCGAATAATGTGCGAGATGTGCTAATTCCACGACCATAGGACTGTGTTGTTCGTGAATTTGTCTACTGAATAGGATATTTACTGGACCAATTGGATTAGCTCAACGATCTCGTGTGAATGTAACTAATGTGAAAGCATGTTTGCCATGACAGTCGGTATTACACACTACTACACAGAGATGCCATGTTCAAGACAGGTCTATGGCGATTTTGGACTGCCAAAGTTTGTTCCGGATGAAACTGTTGCCAACCGAACGTTGGTCAAAGTTAAGAGTTTCCCACCGGCGATGAGCCTTTCCGGCTATTATAGCAACTGTCCGGGTGCACTCTGCTATCCACGAACCAGGATTGGCGGGTTCGTTTTGCGACCGCAAACGCATTAATGATTGTCCAGCTAGTCGTCGTATCACCAGCTGAACATACAACAATGCCAGAAGCATGTGAAATGCATGTTCCCACTGCGTCACACAAGCTAGTTCTTGTGGGCTAAAACGAGGCCTTTACAGAGACAAACTTCTACGGTTATCGGGAGGAAATAAGTTAAGCATTGCTAGCTGAGATTCTGCTAATCTAGGGATGGACATTGCGTCGTAGATAGCCTGGAAACAAAATCGTTTCACCTCTGTAGTACGAGACAATAGCTATGTGAGTATAGGGCATCGTACACTCAGCATAAAGAAAACAGTACCGATCAAGTAGGCATAGCTAGTTCGTTTCTGGTATTGGGTTTGATCTTGGAGATTACTCTCCGAAGGAAGACCACTCTACAATAGTGTTCCCATCACCCACAACTTAGTTTGCGAACTCCTCAAGCCAAATACCTCTCTTTCTCCGCGACGCTTTCTGCACGATGTGTTATGGAATGCATGTTTATGGGCATAGGCAGGAAAGGATTGTAGCAAACTCACAGAGGTTGGTTGCACACACACACATTTGGCTGCCAAAATTGCGGTATTTTGCAAAATACTAAGATCTGAACGCAACATGTGATCACATGGTTGCCTTAGTTTTAAGCTGAATGGTTATCCCTATGTTCGAAAGCGCGGGATCAGAGGAGAGAAAATCAACCATGCTTAGTAATCGCCCGACAGTGTTCTAGACACATTTTTTCCTCGGTGATGGACCATCGTCGATATACGTCTGACCAGAGGAAAACGGAAAAGCCTAAGGACAGTCTGGATAGAACAGCTATAACATAAGAAAGTCAAAGTAAAATGCTTCTAAGCTGAATTGATTAGCTGAAACGGTGGATCAATCGCACCATGAAAAAGCCAGATACAATAAAAAGTAAACCACACGAAGGATTTATGCCGCCACATGTTTTTTCTCGGATTGCAACCGCTCTTGTGTAGCGTAAATCATTTCTAATGTTCTTATGAGACAATGTAACACATACACCGAGAACTCTACTTCCACAACTCGGCGGATAGATATGGGAATGAGAAAAAACATGTGGGTGGATGCGAAATAGCTAAGCACCATACAGAGAGTCTCTCCAAGGTTCACACAGGGACTTAGCATGACCCATCTATGTGTGTCTGTCTATAGTAATATACGAAACAATACTGACTTTGCAGTTAGAAAGAAAGAGGAGAAATCCTAGCCTGGACAGATGAACGAATGAACGAGAAAGTGCATGGAAGCCAAACTGGCTTCCGTCTTACACTGTCTCATGCAGTAGGACCAGTGAATGAAGAAAAGGCACCTATGTGACTAAAGCGACCAGCGCCGACAAGATAGTTGGTGTATATCGTAATCGAAACCCCATGGCTTCGGTTAAAAATCGTAGAGCTCGCGTTTATGGTGTCGTAAGTTTATGAAAGAACCAACATTGACCTTGGCAAGCAAGAAAGTGTCTGAATTTGAGTGAGTAGCGTTCCTTGGATAACGCGTCGGCGAAGTGTTCTCTACGCCGATTGAAAAATTTCAAGGGGATAGTCCCGGCGATTCACATAGACTGTGAATCTCAACGGTTCGTCTTTGGGGGAATCTCAGAGTCAATGAAGCAATCCAAACTACTGGATCGGAGGCTCGACTTCTGATATGATTTATTCTGTTGCTGACACGGCAGCAGCCATAGTAAAATAATGTTACAACTTCATTAGGTAGTTTGCTGATTGCGTAACCCTATCAATAAAGAGACCTGGGGCTGTAAACACGCTCGAATCATAAATAAACACATTGCGGACCTGATTGTTAAGCGCAGCCAAATAGCTATATTTCAACAGGACAGATGACTGACACATGAATCCGATCTACCGAGATCCTGAGCTGAAACATCACTGTTTTGTAGCGACATACATAAAATGTGAGTGTTTGCGGCAAATCAAGTGCCGAAAAACAGAGATAGTCCCAAGATTATGAAAAAACCGAAATACCCTCTCCAATGTATGAACAGTGGAAAAAAGAAGACACTCTGAAAACCCTAATGGGGATCTTGACGCGAAGACAGACCACTTCAGTAACACGTGGTGAGACGTGTCGGCAATTGCAACTTGTTGTTACAAGTTCCTCGGAGCATGAGGTTTTAAACATTCAACATAAAGGTGATCACACAGAATCCTTGGTTCCTAGTTCGAACATGAAAGTGCTCGGGGTAGTTTGAAACGTGTGGTAGCACAATCAGTCCGCACACTGTACTGCATCCACCAAAAACACTACAAAACGGTTGCGCCGATTGAGCTCACACGTGATACGCACCTTTCTATCTGCAGCGGTGTGCAGGGTGACAAGACTCAGATTATATTAATTTTAGGGTTCATACAGTTCACTTGTGCACACACTGGATCTACTGAAAGTACAAGAACTATCACCAGGAACCACAAAACTGTGCACAAATGACCAACTAGGGTCAACAACATCTCCCGATTTCTCAAATGTTGGTGATCACGTTTTTTTCGATTTAAAACAACAAGTTACGCTCCAAAGAACCACAACTAAGAAAACACGTGAGTCCAAGTGATCGACGGCGCTGCAGGTGAGTAGGGGATGAAAAATGAGTATGGAAAAACACAGTTGAAACAAGAGAACCGTGGATAATAAAGGGATTATGGCGGGTTAGAAAAGACACTATGCAAGAAAAGTCAAGAGGAAAAATTTTAAACTCGACACCTGGCAGTGACTCACCAGTATCCGTACCACCTGCTGCGGTTGGGGCAGCCAAAACCTGGTCATGAACCTCGGTTTGCTGTTTGACTGTTGACATACCTCGGTCAGAGTCAACACCGATCTCAATAAAATCAGTGGTGTTCACTGGAATACTGTCCCTCAAATGAGCGTTACTCGGTGGTGAATGAAGCTTAGTCAAATCTAGAGTTGTCCTCTCTGAGTCCGGACTCACAGTGCAAGTGTGTGAGGATGCTAGGGAACTCAGGGTATGCTCTGCAGGGGTCAATGGATTTTGAGAAGCTGGGAAAATATCAGGAATAGGAAAAGTTGTTGATTCGAGCTCACGCTTCATTAGCACAGAAGTGTGAGGAGGATCGACACGGACATTGGGAGAGCACACTGACGGAGGCAGACTGCAGACATTCACGTCAGTACACTGTATGTCAGTGTTGGGAAGAGGAGATTGCTGCTTGAGTATGGGTGCATCAGGATGTTCGGAGACTGAGGAAACTGGGACAGGAGGAAAGAGTCCACTCAAATCACCGGGCAAGTAGCCAAATAAATGGCGGTTGAAGTGCGCTTGAAAATTCTTTTCATCTGCACAGACCATATGACAATCCTTGACGGGGCAGGCGAAAATCAACCGGACCAATTGGTTTTGGACTAGAAAAGTAAAGAGTAAAATGGACGACGTTTGTTGCGAAACACCGTAATAATCACAAAAAGGCTAGAATTCCAGCAACGAACTGATAATAATCACTGTTACTGTTTACGGTCAAGCCAAGTGATAAGTGAATTTTCGTCGTCCATAATCATTATCACCATACTCATAAACCACGACACACCAGCAGTGGAATCTGATACTTACAACCATAGAGAAAGGTCCTCATAGAGTGAGAAAACGAAGGAGAGTTGGGGACTGATTGTACAAAGCCATGTCTCCAGAGAAAACTTCCAACAGCGAGGAGTCCACATCCTCAGCACTATGTTGGAGCAAGACGCCATAAATGGGACTGACCCAAAGTCCTTTGAGAACCTCACCCAATACAAACCCAGCACACGTCAGAGAGGGTTGGCTAGGCAATCCGGTTAAGCGACAGTGAGACCTGCAGATTGTCGCACTACAAGGTTTCTAACGACGCGTAAGGCGGACCGAAGCTAGGAAAGTGCGAAGATTCCACAATGCTCAAATTAACAGTGGCCGCTTTCATCTCGCATTACCACGTCATGGCCTGTTCTGCGCAAAACTTTCTTCAGCAAGGGTTTGGAGTTGAAAACACGGCTTTCTTTGGTAAACGGTGACCGAGCACACGTAGTATGTGCCCCAACAACCATAACCTGCTAAACCCTATCTGCTACTCAGGTGAATCCGACAGATTACCAAGTACTTGGTAGTGGACGATTTCACTGAGCACACACTGCAGGCGGTTAACGCCTGCCGAACTACGGAGGTCTCAGTGGTGAAATATTTGAGGAGGTCCGAGGTCTTCAGATCTTCACAACCATGATTTCACAGTCGGTTTGTGGACACGAAGTAATCTGGCAACCATTTCTAGTGAGACGATGATGTATGCATTGGCTATGCCTGTAATCGAAAATTCAGGGTTGATGTATGTTCTGGTGTAGAAAAATTAAGCTCCTTATCCTGAAATTTCGAAGGAGTGCATGATAGTGAGAATAACCGAACTAAAACTTTGCTCCTTGAAGGTGCGAACCACATGCCCGAACCAATTCCACCAGTTTATTTAAGGTAGCTGATGCAGGCGTGTGGCAATCGAATAAGAGAATAATGTCCTCCGCATACTCCAATTCCATTAATCCTTGCATAGATGTGATTTTGACAGCTGTATTCAAGGTCACACGCAGAGTCCATTAAAAGACGTTGTGAATGATAAAAGCAAACAATAATAGGCAGAAGAGACGACCCTGATAAAGTAGTTATGGGTGAACCTGTGTGAACTTTAAGGCGGCCAGGAAAAAGGTAATAAATGGTGGAATCAATATTCAGGATCTCCGAGGACGTTTCTGGTTATCCAAGTAAATATAGAGTTGTCGGCCTGGTAATGGAGTCTGAAGTACCATTATATATATATATATATATATAGTATATACCCTAACCACCTCAACCTGATTGGCCATTTCTAGTGCTAGAGCGAATTCAGTGCTTGGTACTCTCTTACGGAACGCCATTATGTGCATCCCACAGCCAGTTGATGCTAGCGATACTAAGGAGACATTGGTGATTAAACACCTGGAAACGTCTGAGGTCTTCATATCAGAGACTTTGTGGACACGACCCTCTAGTCTAAGTGATATTCGTTTCTGATACCAATCTGGTGGTGCAAGCTGGCAAGTATTACTCGTGTCTCGATGACCTCGTCTTTCATCATCCAATCAAAACTTATGTGGTTGCCAAGATATGTGAACCTATCAATAATGTCAAGTTCCTCATTCTGAAGTTTCAAACAGGGTATACAGGATTGAAACATCCTGAAGTAGGGCTTTACACCATGAAGGTGCAAGGTGGTCTCCTTGAAGGGGAAAACTCCTATAATCTATTTAGGGTAGTTTATGCACATATATGACTGTGAAATAACAAAACAACAATGGCATAATCAAATTCTGGCAATCTTTTCCATGATGTAACTTCAACACCGATTTGCAGGCTATTGAAGAGTACACTTCATGGTATCACTGGAAGAAAAATGGGGAGCGGGAACATCCCTGGTGAAGTCCACTAGTTGTAGGAAGAGTCTTGGATACCTCGCTGTAAACCATAACGGGAACCGACTCACAGTGAACAACACGTAAGAAACATCGGTGTTGTCGTAGTGACCAGGTCATCGCATCCAGTCTCACCTAACGTCCCTTGTGCCATCAAACCAACTAAGTGCGAGGAATAGGCAATATGTGTCACATATTTATCTAGGCATATGGTACATTCCATACATCCAGACCGTGGACCTCGAGGTCAGAATACCTTGGTAGGCTAAGCAATGATGACCCAAAGGTTCTCCTACCACGCGAAGCTCGGTTGACAATGACGCATATGAGGAATATGGAGCTTTTGTATACGGAAATCGCTGCCCAAGGGGAACACCCAACAATAAATAACAAAAGTACGAGTTTCCACCTACTGATGATGAAGCCAACTATTCTACTCAAAAAAAAAACAAGCAAGGTGTGCGGAGAAGAGCATTGATGCGGGTAGGTATGTTCTCTGCAATACGTGGGAATTTGGCAGAGATGTAAAATCAATCTTCGGAAGAAGATCCATCCCTTACTCAATCTGCTATTACTGCTCTGAAAGGATGAGCTGACCCTATGATTCTGAGGTTAGAGTATCATCACAAACTATGCTGAGAGCTAGTCTTTTGTTCGGAATAAATTACTTCTAACATTCGGAGAGTGTGATTAGGTGTAGGGGATATGGAGTGGAGCACGAAAGCATCCTAGCAGAGTGACTATTCGTCTTATTCATCCGCCTTTCGGGTGTAGATCAATCACTCCCGAAACGATGCGCTTTTCTTTAACACAACTGCTAACGGACTCCTGGTGATTCTGCCGACACCAAAGCGACGTGACTATTATGTTAAACCATACCGGGAAGCAGTTGCTTCATACACCGTCAGTGTTTACTAAACTTTCAGAAATCTCCATAGTGCACTCCAAGGTTACATCACTGTAGTCTGGAATTCCGGAGTACCATGAGTCAATACTGGGATATTCGAACCTGAGGAAGGTATAGAATCCGCATTTCAAGTGTTATCCCTGCTTTGGATATTTTTCACACCCACATGACGATCTTTATTGAAAAAACACATGGTCCAGCCGCCGGTTGCTTCAACTCATTTGAAAAGGGGTTTCAACTAACATTTCGGAAAATCATAATAATCATCGATAGCATCACTAGTAGCGAGCGGCGGCACCACACTACCTTACCGACTGTACTATTGGAGACTATGCGAAACAAGGCGGTTTGCGAACTTACATAGCCCAGTAAGCCCCAGTGGATAGTGTTAATCTCGTAGCAGGTTTGTCAACTGATTGAAGCCCGATGAACACAGTCCTTTGAACCACAGATTTGGGGTTGGAGCACGTGTGACGATTTGTTCCCTAAAAATTGCGGCGTCCCGGTATTCCCCACCACGTGCTGCTGCCTTCCGGTCAGACATCTGAACCAAGGGTTTTGGTTGAAGGGCCTAATCGTCCTCCTGTCCAGTAACTCGACAACAGCTCAACTCCATTTTGGCCACAATCTATCTGGTTGCTTTTTTATATACCCAACATAATAAACCCTACGATCACCTGAAGCTTTTCACAAGTAGTAGAGCGATCTCAAATGCGCATTTAGAAGGAAACAATGGTAACCATTGACACCGGTTAGATTAAAAGCACTAGCTTACTAGTGGAGAACGGCTCTCCTGGAGCAGTTGTCCTCAAACGTATCACTTCAACATCCCATTGGATTCCTTTGCACGGCTCAACCACCCTGTCGTTCAATGTGCACCGAATGAACCCCTCACACCTCATAACAGCAATACGTGCTAGTTAAACTGAATCTTTCCGAAACGTAATCAGCAGAGGCCTGAATCACTCCACTACTAGGGAGAGGATTTACACTGTTACTTATACACGTGCTGCTTAATGTCGATTACAGCTCAGTCTTTTTTCTCGACGGAACACACTACCCATAAGATTGTTTAAAGCACTTCAACGTTATGAGTGGTATTCTGCCAAAGGAATACACTGGGGTACCTCGAATGAAACAGGGGACGGCCCATCTATCAGTCAAAGGATACCATAAGCGAGAGCTTAAGCTGGGATCCAGTGGAGCCTCCCGTTAAAACCAAATTGGTTTGCAAATGTGGGTAGTCCTCCAAAAGCTTGGCCTTGTTGATAGCAAAATTTATCAAACATTAAAAACTTGGTTTGTTAATGTTGTTGTTGACTACTTTGCACTCTAACGCATCAGTGCAATCACAGAGGTCTTATGGAGGCATATTTGGCGCACAGCCTTTGTAAACATGTCCATCCAATGGAGTACCAATGACTGGAAAGCACGACTACAAGCACTAGCGGGTGTATTTTGGCAATAATACAAAAGGCCTTACACCAGGACGATTTGTTTACACCCAGTTACAACAAGCTGAGATTCACAGTTCAATTGTACCAAACGAGAAAGTCAAATAGGGGCAATGTCTTATTTGATGACATCACGGTGGCTAACTGTATTTTGCTAGACAGACACGATCACAACTGTGGCAGATAGTTAAAACACTTCTGTAGTTCCTCACCGCCCCTCTCCGTCAACCCTCACACCATCACTCACCTATAGCCTATCATCCCTCCCTTAAAGAACACGGTATGCTAGAAGGACACCGACAGGATGGAGAAAGAGGGCATCAGACATGGCGTCTCAAAAAACGAATAGTGGAATAGTGAGGAACAGTGTGGGATAGAACGGAACAGCATAAAAACTACCACCTTTCCTCAAATCACTGGTGAGTGAAAATACACTGAGCAATTGCGTCTTTACTTAAGTGGGAAGAAAAATGACAGACAGATAAACATGAATCAATTAAGTACGCACTGCAGGCGACAAGCTTAACTCATAGTGCCACGGGAGCCAGTATGAAATGGCGTACATCCAACCAGTGGCCGTCAATTCTAAGCATTAGACCTCCGACAAATTTGCAACATCAGTTGCATGTTGCTGAGTGTTAGTCACCCATCAGTAACACGGCTCACTGATTTGGGAAAAATGAAGATCAACACCGATCGTTAAATGTATGGAGAGACCACGAACAAAGTACCTAGGTCGGACGAGTCCAAGCTAAACCCAAATTACAGTAACAATCCCAAATGACCTTGAAATGACCGTCTGTTGTATACCTATTAGAGAGACGACTGGGAAGCAGCTGTTGCGCACAGCACTTTTAGTACTATCAGAAGTAACACTTTACTCCACAGTGCGGGTTTCCTTTATGTGAATTGGAAAATTCGACAAGGATTTCAACAAGCGGTGACCAACCTTTTCCCGATTAAGTAAGCAAAACTGTTTGCCAGGTCCAGGTCAAGTTTCATACAGAGAGAATGTTTTTCCCGAGGTACTACGTCTTTGTTTGGAACAGAAAACGGCCAAGAGAGAGAGGTCTAACCAAAAATCGTTAATATCGAAAGACCTTCAGAAGGAAATGCGCTCACCCTCAGGGAAGTGACTACACGTCAGATGCGATGATAGATCTGCCCGTCCATAACAGACATAAGCACAACCATCGATTGGACAACAAATAGAATCGGTTTTCGAATAGGTAAGCGCACGCACACCACTCATCCATTCGCGCCGTTTAGTCTCGGAAGTATTCAAGCCGAATCCGCAGCTTGGACAAGTAGACTGACAAGGCTGTTCCAAATCTGTCTTACTCATGAGCTGAGTCCCGGATAGAGCACGGCGTGGTTGAGCTCCAGTACTCAACGTTCGTCGACGACCAGCCTCCAGTCCACATTCACTTGATGCAGTCCATACTTCACAACCGGACTGGGAAAGCATAGCTTGTGGGCTGGCTACTACAGGATTCGTGTGAGGATTATGGGCTTCGTGCCGGTCAGTTTTGTGGATATGAACACTAGGATCTTCGGCAGTCGACTGAGCATCGTGACTTCCACTCACTGATCGAAGGCGAGGCTGTCGTAGAAACAGTTCAGAATCCCCAGTGAAATTCGGAGAACTGCGCCAAATCGATTGTGACTTCATCGAAAGGCAATCACAATCAGAAGCCTGGGTGGAAGATCCACGCGATCCTTAAAAAAAGAATGTGGTAGAATGAAGCATTAACCGTAGGCTGAAGATGACGAGAGGCTGCAAGTCTGCAGACTTAACTTGGCATCGAGATATCGCAGTAAATAGAAAAAACAGTTGTTCAAGGCGGTGAGGTTAAAGCCATTGGGAGTGAGGGCATGAAACAATCTTGTTTCAATAACCGCTTGCCAAACAGAAAGATTAGATTCGGCGGCAAACTACCGAGGAGATTGATATAAATTGCAAGTTGGAAGGAAACAATGAGTTTGCGTCTAGTGAGGACAAACAGGTATCCGAAATACCAACGACTGATACCCCGCTCTCCTATCAAACACAGATTTCACGACAAGGCAATGTGTGGTATTTCAAACCCTTTCACGTTCCACCCATGAGCTGTTGCACAAACCGTCGTTGGCATCCTGGCGGTTAGTCTTGGCGGATCACATGAACCAAAAGCGGGTCATATCGACTGTCCCCACCGCAACCAGGCGATAAAAAACAAAAGGCGTGCGCTCGAAACCAGTGGGAGTTTGAAAAATAAACTGACAAAGATGGAAATAGTTACAAAGGGCACAATACTTGGTAAGTAAAATGAAGAAATCGGATCTGATTCATCCATTTTAATGAGCTCTCAATCAAAGGTAAATTCCTCGGTACCCTAAAAGGCTAGGCAGCACGTATATATAAAACACAGCGAGAAAAAGTCCGCAATGTCTATACGAAGGCGATACTCGTAACAGTAAGAAAGTCTCAGAATCGATTCAACTGCCAAAAATGTGACGTACTACTCACAAGGATGTACTCAGTGCTTTCTACTTGAAACTTTGTGAAAGTCGTATGGCTCAACAAAATCCGTTCTGGCTCTCACCATTCTGTACACAAAAGTTTATAACAGAGATTGCGAGCCGAAAAATCAACGCGTACAGCAGTTTTTTCATCCGTTTATATTCCTAACGCAATGAATAAAAATGGAAGTTCTTCAATTAAAATGACAGACATTGAGTGGCGCCACACTGGGATTTCATCCTAGATTGTCCAACCGGATTGACGAATCACAGACGAGTCACGATCAAGTGTAGCTTTGGAGCGGACATGGAGGTCGATGAAATAACATATCTTAGGCATACACCGGTATAGACAGTGAATTCCTGGAACGAAAAGTTCTTTTAGCACGGGACTATGAGGCATGCTGGAAGTGGTCTGGTGATAAACTATAACCTCACAAAACTTTTGCCTAGGACAAAGAACTCAGAGGTGACCGCTCTAAACCACGCTAACCTTTTTAATACAGAAGAATCTGCTCAGCATTATATAACATTGTGCGAAAGACTGCTTTGCAAATACGGCTTTTTCTACCTACCCTTGTGTATCCTTTATAGGATTGCACGACTCTCGCGGGAGATGAGCAGTTATACGACCGTTTTCGAGAAGATAATCCTGAAACCGCCTCAGAAGACTAACCAAATGTAAGCTTTCCAGAAGGCAGGAATATGCCAGTGAAGTTGCTGCTTTTTTGAGATACTGCAGGGGAAACGAAACTCCACTTTAAAAAGCTAAAGCAAGGGAGCTCATTTGTGTATCAAAGATAAAGCATTTCATTCCAGCAATGATCTGAGGTTACTACACCCCATACAGTGGGGCATTGATTAGTACCACAATCCTCGTTGTTCATAAAAGCCGGGTGTGGCACGAGGTGAAGTTCCGCCCACTCTTCTAATGTACTTATAGAGTGAATAACATTGAGTCACGTGATCTGAATTAAATCCATGTTGACGCTAATCCATATGCGTTCCAGAGAAACATTACATACTCTCGTATCCAGCAATAATTGTGTCCAAATCAGGGTAAATGTCGGGCAAATCGACATTATGAGATAAAGGAATGACATGCAGTATTCTGAATCGGAACAAGTAACTAAGCGAACACGTGACCTTAGCATAACAACAGGACTGTAATGAAATGATCTGTCTGCTGGTATGCGCGCACTTGAGTTCCTGAACTTTATCCTGAGGGTTCTTTTGTTATCAGGTTAACTGCGTTGTGTGAAAGGTTCAACTGAAAGTCGAGTAGGATCTAAGTTATTTTGCATTGCTGCACTTCAAGTAGGGGATTTAGACGATTCTCGCACCAATCCCATTCCAGTTCGACCGACTGGCACAGGTAGGTGGGAATATATTAAACTTCACTAACAGTTGTGTTCCGAAGCTAATGATCAGTTGGTCCCAAAAGGAGGCTGTATATCAACGAAGCCAAATAGGATATACGAAAATTGTTGGCATGCTATAGGGGAGGTGGCAAACCTCTGATTCCAAATTGTACGGGCGGAGTTGAAAATAGTTGAAAATACACAAGTATCAGTACTATTAACGCCCGGGTCATTTGGTCCACCCCAAGTGACCTGTGGAGCGAGAATGCTCTGGGCAAGTCGGTTGGAAGTAAGAGCGATAAGCGGTAGCTCAGTGGACAGGCACAACTTGGTCCGTGGCCTTCTAAGCCAGGTTTCTATAGTGAAAGCATTCCTTCATAAATTTTATCACGATTTGTGGCAATAAAAATGAATTCAACAAAATTGAATAGCGCAGTGGTGCGTAGTGCGTGGAAGTGTAATACAAGACTTCTCATGAACAGTACTGAAACCGACCTACAGAATTTGAATTCAGGCTAAGAGTTTCCAATGAATTTCAGCTGAGTCTTCCGTGAACACCAACAAATAAGTGTCTGTCACAACACACACACATTTTAGTGTTTAAGTATGGAAAAAGATGACGGAGATTCAGCGACTAGGTCTGTCCGATGGGCCCCAAAAATGACGAAACCAATGGTGAGCTGTTCAGAGTTTTCGTCGACCTTATGAGTAGTATTAATTCTGTTCAGCTTATGAAAGAACAATCCCGTGGTACGATTTTCGGGAATATTTAGGCTTAAAGGGACCAAGGACTTCTCGGAGTAGGTTCGCTTACGACCCCATAGGTGTTCCTTCTAAAGGGAAATCAATGTAGGGTGTACGAATGACAAAATGTAGGAAAAGTCAACGTTGAATATGTGATGGCTGAAGGCCAAAGTGCATTCGGGATGCAGGCGAAATATTTCAGCTTCCTTCTGGAAACCCTAAAGCCTGACATCCGAACTGCTGGACAATAATGGATTTCGTAACTCTACTAGCTACACCGCACAGTGTAGGTTGACTGATATCGCTCCGTTTTACGAGTCATCCATACAACCAACGATTACCATCTGATCTGTAAGTTCCTGCAAAATTTTTCCGAAAACTGTTATGCTTCCACTTTGGACTTTAAGGAAAAGGTGTTGTACTAGTTTCTCAGGTCATCATTATCATGACACGGTTGAAAAGGACTCATTGCTTCAAGATCTACCAGTTCCCGAAGCACATGAATATGTTTTTCCTTAGGCAAACCCGTTGTGTATGTACAAGGCTCCTTGAAATGTTGCCCATAAGCAGAACAGAAAAGTAAACCCAAGGGGCTCATTTGGGTATGGTGCTACCCCCAGGAGATCAGTGTGGTGAAAGAGAATTGTTTGCCTCCTCTGCTACGTTGACTTCTTTTCAGTCAGATCGAAAGCTGAACAGCATTGGATGGGGAGCAGTGATGTGCACCTTCATGGAAACAGTGTGTTGTGGTACCACCAAGACGGTTTACAGAGGAAAGCAACCGAAATCACGAACCAATTCTTTTCTTCTTTGTGATTTGACCAAAAGCAAACGTAGCAATATTCAAAATCTAACCGTTCCAATTACTATGAATGAAAGTGAGAAACAAAGAGAAATTACGCTTCAACAGCCCTGAGAGCAGACTATCATCAGTCGTGTTAACACAATCAAAGTGCCTTATCATAAATGAAACAGGGTGTCGTAGTTGATCAGGTTGTTTACACAGCATGACTCCCACATCCGATCCTAGCACTGAGTAAATAATGACACCGTAGTATGACTCACCTCTCGCATCCAGTTTGCTACGTGAGCGCAATCAGCCCTAGGGTACTGTCACGACTGGATCACAGACGGCATACGCAGCTCATTTTGACAACAAGAAAAAACAGCAGAGTAGATGGGGGTAGTAGGGGGTTGTGGCATTACAAATGTTGCGGACCAGATGCTGTACACTGCTTTTGGGGCGAGACGGCTGAGGAGATAGAGCGTGAATTTACTGACCGGAAGGTCCGTGGTTCGAACCGACCTCAACATCTAGACTTCCCCTGTCTAGGCTTGGGCAACCTGGCAGTGTCCCAGCCCGCCTGCTTCCTTCGGGTGGCACGGCAGCTAGGCACCGAAAGGACGTTACAGCTGAACGATTCTCTTATCTCTTAGATGCTGTACAGACGATGCTACGGCAGTGCACGTCACTGACCATGAAGAAGCCCCAGTGAGAAAATAATGCACTGATTTGAGGACTTAGCTATCACGCAACCACCGTTGTATCTGGCTGGGGTGCAGGATGATGAAAAAAATATACGTAAAATATCTAACAAGTATGTTTGCAACAATTACATGGGTAATTTGAAATAGTATCTTCCCCTTTCTGTCCCGAAAAAAGGATCCCGTCTATGGATTCATTCAACATGAATCAATACTAATGCAGTTTGCGTCAATCCCAGTTACAACGCTACAGTGGCAAATAAAAATTTTGAAGCGGGTTCATTCGTCTTCAGGATACTGACGTAATATGTGGAAAGTTAGGGTGACAAAGACCATTATAAAAATATCATTTCCTTCAGTCTATTGATTGCATACCAAATCAACATGCACACAAATCTCCCACTACCGCATGATGCTCGAACACTGCCCACGTCAAATACGCTGGAGGCAAAAATAACGAACACTAACAGGACCCAAGTATGTTTTGTAAGAATCGACCCACCCAATCTGCCAGAAAAGGTGTACCTTTATTTTCGTCATATAGGGCAGACAACAAGAAATCGCCTCAACTTGGGATTAATATGGCATTGCCAAATATCCAGGGTAACAATAGCTGACGCTGAATCCTTAGACAAAAAAGAAATGCCAAATTATCTGCTGTAGTCTAACCGTTTCGAATAACAAGTGATCAATAAGTCCGGTGTGGGATAAAAAGGAACGAGCAACGACGTGGTCTAACGGTCGATCGTCACAGCAGCAACGTTTTGAGGCTAACAAACACCAGTAGTGATGGACAGCAGATAGACCAGATGCACACAGGGTTATGCAGAGGTAAACTCCGTTATCGTATGTTACTAGACTGGAAGCCCGTGCAGGATTTTGTAATTCATTAGGGCGGCTCGCCAGCTTCCCTGTTGTTGTCAGTGATGGTAGTAGTGGTGCAGTGGGTCTTCCAACATTGACGTTGCTATCGATGAACAGGGAGGACAGCTCGAACTATGCGCTTACAGTAGCTGGTCGCTTGGTGATTCGATTTCAAAACAGATGAGTTGATGCCCGCATGAAACACTTCCTACGACCGTGAAATCTCATGCACAAACTACTTCCCTGTATGGAGTGTGGCAGACGCTTGTTCGCCAGCCACGCATAGGACCACTGACTTCGGCAGAAGAGCGGAGAAAGCAATGTCGACAAGAAAAACCAGAATACCCTCCTAACCGTTTGGTCACTGTACCACTTTGAGGGACCAATGGAAAATAAAGGGGAAAGCAGGGGTTCATATATCAAAATTATAATCGCTAGCCGTAAGATTGCGTAGGCTGTAGTGATCACAGCGCCAGTTTCTCTCATCCGTGGTGCGAGAATCGGGGCAAGTAGGAATGATCGGTTAGTACCATTAAGGTGTTAAGCCTGATAAAAGCCCACTGAAAGCTACTGGGAGATACAGATGCGCTCCAACTAAAAACGTAATAGGAAGTGGAACAGGACTTGAACAAACTGTGCCGAAAGACCATTTTAGACAAACACATATTATCCAATGCTTACGGAATGAAGAATCATTGGCAGACATTGGGTGCACCTCATGCATCGTGCGCAAAGAACAGGGAACAAAAGCAACTCCAATCCCGTCAAGGGAGAAAACTGACCTACTTACCAGTTATCACGAGCTGATCTAAGGACAGTCGTGTCATCTGCATGCTCGACATCTGCGAGCGATTACTCTAGTAGCATGCCCACTTTACAGGTAGCGGGGGCTGCCGGAGGACTGCCCAAGCCCACATCGATAAATGAAAAACATAGGAAGAGATATCCAGTGAATGCGGGGGAGGGGAGTTTTCCCTACACCGTCACACGTCCTATGGAGTTAGGACACTCCTCGATTGACAGTAGCTGGCAACCAATGATGTAGAAAGCAGTCACCAAATGACGAGCAACGAGTATTGTCTGCTAACATGGCATCTGTGCTCCGGGATCTCGCTGAGTGAAAGTGTGAAACGCAACTTTGTTTTCAAGGGCTTGTCCCCCCTTCAGTGTGCAGTCGACCTACACAGAATCAAGCCAGGTAATTGTTACAGCCAGCAAACGAATGTCGAGACGGCTTTTGCATACGGGCAGTTTACCATTGTGTCAAGATTCATGGATATGGAACTGTTCGGTTCTAAAGGTAGTCTCCATTTATTCCATGTATGGTAATCTCCTTCAAAGGGTATTCAAAGAGGAGCCACTTGCGCCGTGGAGTTCACAGTCGCAATCTTTATCACGTACGGCTTAGTGTTGATCCACCTAATGACAGGTCACCTCCTAGGAAGGACCCAAAGCTCCCCTTGAATTGTCGGTATCCTCTTGAGGAGAGAGTTGTAGCAGTCAGGCTACTTACTTAAAGTGTATTGGGTACAAAGAGTTCAAAACAACTACTACGCTTTAGTGTTTCAGAATAGAAACTTCGAGGTAAATTTCTTTCTCTGTTCTGTACTAAAATATTTCGTATCATCCGAATTCACGCAATGTTTCGAACATATGAGTTGTGGGAAACCAGGTGGATTGCTCCTCGGATTACTGGGTTCAAATGCGGCTGATGGCGTTTCATTTGAAATGTCTTCAGTTATTTCGAAACTGAAAACTCATAAAAATGGTTCACGAAAAGTGAGACGACGTCCATCATACGTGATGAACTGTGCAAACCACGAAATACCATTGATAAAATGGATATTGACAACAGCATTTAGAACCAGTCTCCGATCACTGCGAAGAACGAATTCCTGTGAAAGTTACGGATCAACCCAAAGGCCCACCTGGTTCGAAAACAATTAACGGTGGAAGTTATCGGCCTACACTCGATACCTCAATTTTTTCGGTCAGGGTCGCCCGAAATTTATGCAAACTAAATGCAAGTGATTAAGACCTACGACCAACCACACAGAAAGGAATCACATGCTGTCAAACAAGTACAGGCGGACTGAGAAAATGACAATCGTAAACACTTCTAGGTCCATTGTATCGGTACAAATGGACATAATTCTCTTGGGATTGGTTCGACAGTTTTACCCCACTTCGAAAATAAGCTATCCTCCACATTTGAAACAGAGAAGAGCCAACATATCAAAATGGTAACAATGGTGTGCACGAGAAGATCTACAAAACAGGCCAACAACTTCGAACACCTATCTGTGGTAATCTACGAAGTTTTCAAAGGGCCAAACGTTCGCACACAACGGCAACCAAGCTCCGCAGCATTGTTGGTACAAGCAAATTAAATCAGGTTTGTGTAGCCGTGGGCTGTCATCAGCATAACAGTGACAACATCGAACGCCAATCCCGTTCGAAAGCTATGATCCTTTATTAAAAATTGAGGAACCAAGAGTGAAGTGGAAGGGTACGAAACTAGTACGAGAATACCACATTCACTCCACGGTGACTGCCATTCAGAGAAACCGGTGGCTGGTCTGAATATAAGCAAGCAACAGAGGCGAATTTACTGACGATTCACCATCATCATCATCATCATCATCACTATCATTGATAGCAATACGCCTGCAATACATAACTTAACTGTCACACAACAACGACCGAGGAAAATCTTAGCAAACAGTATGAAGAAAAGGGAATGGTAGGGAGTTAGTGCAAATAAATCCTATGTCGGCAACTACTCTTATTTGCACACAAATTTGGTTTTGACAGGAAACTCAAATGAATCCCTCGTTTACGATGGTCCGCCTCCAGTGAATGTGCTGCACCAGGCCACCTCACGTTTCACTTGGTACGATATTGGAGATATCGCAGTAGATTGGATAGATGTAACACACTATTCGTTAAGTCGTTAAAAACTTTTCGACAGCCCACAAGCGATTTCGCCGTTCTGAGGTTTCACGAGATAGACGCAGTCCTCAGGTTTCCCCTAAATTTATGTTCTACTTGAAACCAAACTGGAAAGGATTCGACAAAAGGCGGACTGGTGAAGCACATTCAGTTGAGGCGGACCATCATAAACGAGAGATTCAGCCGAATTTAGTTGAGTCTTCTGAGCTGTGTACAAATGAGAGTAGTTGTCGAATTCTCTCCAATTCGGGTTCGAGTAAAACGCGAGGTTGAGGGAGACTCGGGACCTGAGCCCTCCCGATGAGCCCTAGGAAGAGCGAAACTGGTCGTGCGTTGTCGAAAATTTTTTGGCAACCTTATAAGCACTGTATTACATTTAAGCCCTATGTCGTAAACGAAAACGACCGACGTGCATGGGTCCATTTAAGTGCGTGCACGACTCCAGTCAAATCTTGGTGGTGTACCATATTCTCCTGTCAAATAACTGAGCTAAAAATGTACATCACAAGGCATGTCCCCTAAATTGCCCCACTCAGTTAGAATTAACGAAAGTGGTCACTAAACGTCTATTCTGTGCTTTTCTTCATCATACCATATTTTGAACTGTTGCTTAAGTGAGCTAACCATGGCTGCAGGGTTTTCCCGGGAATTCGTCCTTCTGCGCAAACGCGAATGGACTCGTCCCGCGCTCCGGATTGTAGGAGTAGTTCAGGTGGCTGGCGTCATAGGTTAGCTACTAAGCCTTTATGGAAGACGTCTCTTCTCACATTGCAGTCAAGGTCAGTTTAATTTTTACCTATATATACTATTTACGGCTGTTTCTACGAGGTACGCGCTTTCATAATATTTGCGTGGTAGAACGACGACTGGGATACCAGTTTAACAGTTATTCCCAGCTACAATTTTTTCCGACTTGACCGTGTGCTGAAGAACAAGAAACACGGTGTAGGCACTCTTACTTTTGCTCACCCGGACAAGGCAGCGTCTGCTCAAGTCATCTCTCGAGTAAACTTGAAATCTTATCCAGCTCTCTCAGAATTCAGTTCACTAATTTAAACGTTGATCCCGTCTTCCATGAAGTGCATTAGATGAATCCTCGGACCAGTTCTTCTCAACTTTTACGTCTAATCTCGCGGATAATCTCTCACCATGGCAGGTGAACTTAACAGGGTCGGCCTCAAACCTTTTCTTCTTCGCGGCCCCCTATCGTACCTATAATTTTTTCTTTACGTTGTTTCACGTAAGACATTCCAATATAACCGCTATTTTGTCGACGAGGACATTTACTATGCCCCACAATTGACGTCTGCCTTTCTCCAGTTTGAGTATTCATGAAGACCCTTTGAGCAAGCTTGGTTGAATGAAGTCTTTTTAATAACTACATTCGTAGCTTTCAGAAAGGCAAAAAGTCTTTCTTCTATCTTCTTTTACTTGATTTGGCTGATGGGTTTGCGATAAACATGATTGTTCACCATCGCCCATCAGCTATCCTTCACCTTCATCTGACACAATTTGTTCGCATCCCACTTCTACACTTAAAGTAAGAACTGGTTGTGTCAATAGCCCGACAGTCTTGTCGTACAAGCTTGACCGACTGGGTGATGTACTCGTGGTTTCAGTTATAAACTAATCGGTAAAGTGTGGGATCCCATGTACCTCTAGTTCATCGTCAACGATGGGTACCTAAAAAGTGATGGTATATAAGGAGGTATGAAGGAGAGAAACAGATTTCGCAGGTAACTAAGTGACGAAAGGTAAGTACACCGTTATAACGAATGGCGGCCTAACAGGGGTATACCACATAGGCTTATGAAACAGGTCACTGCTGATGAACCAATTTCATGACAGAAGCCACCCGAAAACCACAAAGTATTTCTAAGCATCTTCTTCGCCAGTAGTAGAGGAGGGCTAAATGCCCACAAGCAATAAGTAATTCTTTCGGTATCACAATTGATGGAGGCACAAACGTGAAACGTGTGAGCAACTACGCGTGCTGTATGAGAACTGGAGGATACCACAGTACCTGAATAGGTGACCTCGTCAAGTTTCGACGTAGAGTCAAAATATAACCGATACAAGTACGAAGCACTACAAAGACACGTCATTCTAGACTTTCAGATAAGGCAGCCTTAGGAACCCATAGAAGCGGTACCATGCACGTAGTTAATACCTATCGTCATGCTACCTGGAAGCTCTATTGTCATGCATAGCTGGTTAGGAAATTGAAAGTATCATCATCGCCATTCCCCGTGATGTCTGCGTGAGAACATGGGTGTATAACAGCCGTAAAAAAGAAAATGAGTCTCAGATTGGCTTATTGCACACCCAGTCAAATAGTCTGGATAGAAACTGGCAGTAAGAACGCAACTGACATTGCACCCCTACTGAAGCTCACGGGGCGTAAAGAACGCAGATTACTATGGTCAGGTTTAACTCTTTTTATGAGTGGATATCCACTGCTCACATAATATCCAAATAATTATCTGAAAATACGATAAGTGCTGAATTTACGACTACCGGTATTTGTGCCGAATATCCAAACCGTCACGGACTGAGAACGTTGTCCAATAGTCCGCGACATCCGCTCCGGTGTGCAAGACTCCGGGGTCTATCGCTGCTTTGCAATGATCAAGACCACACAACTTTCTCGTCAACGAGATAATTAACTGAGTCGCTTGACAACATACCTAATATTCGATATGGAAGAGGACTTAATATTCTGAGACTAGCTTTTTTTCAAAGGCAACGTAAGCACATTTTCACAGTTTGTATCGTATCAGCTGAGTTCTACAAAAGGATAATGCTCATCGAAAACTGTGTGGTATGAGATGAAACCGGGCTAATAATAGCGAAATCAGTCATAAAGTACTCTTGCTACTAAACCCTCCTGCCAGCGAGAAACGACAAGAGATTAATGTTGTCCCCACGCACAGAGCAAATTAGCATAGGCTGTTAGGTAAGGAGGAACAGGTTTTGATGCTGGATTAAAACAAGGGTTTACAACAGGCTAGTACAATCAGTTACTTTCTCAGTTGCACCCAGTAAGCTGTGTCCGGTTTTTCTATTTGGCGCTAATTGTAAGGTAGGCTACTGTACTGTTGGGCAGATTGGAAAATAACACTAATGAGGACTGATTCGGGTACGAAAGGAAACGGAGCAAAGTGATTCATTTAAAAGCGATCGAGTTTAACATAGAAATATGATAATGGAGTGAGATATGTGAAAGACAGGTAGGGTTGAGGGAGCTGAGAACAACAGCCCAGATGAAACCTCGAATGTGGATAAAGCAAGCCCAGTCTTAGGTGCAGGAACTCAGCTGAGCGAAGTTCCGACACAAAATCCATACATAGGGACAACCATCACGACGCCTGCTGTTACGTCTCAATGATAAATTCGGCTCACCAAGTAAGCAGACTCAAGTGACGTAATATTTTGGTCCAATCAGGTCAGGTTTAAAGTCCACTGGAGGAAGGAAAGTTATTAAATTTGAGTAGTTAATCAATAAGAACATGAGTAGCAACTAACCTTTAGGCAGACTGCGATGTTGTGTGGACGGTGAGCTGACTGGAAAAGTCACATGCTCACTTGAGGGTAAAATATCCACCGAGTTGAATTCACCAACCCGAGGACCGTCTGCTTTCGGATGCGTTGTTACATCTTCCTTCGTGTCTGTCAAAACGTCCGAACACCAATTTGCGCGAACAATGCTCACGTTATGAAACGCTGCTGCGTTCCACGAGTCGGCGCGCCCACGCGCGATTTCTGCCAGCGGTTCATCTACTGACGCCGATTTCAGACCCTGACAAATAAACCAAAATAAGTCGACTGTCAAGCATAGAATAGGTGCAACAGGGCGGTATTCTTCAAGTAAGACGGCAACCAAAATAAAAAAGCAAGTTTAAAAAGACCATATTGGAAGTTTAGTGAAAAACCAACGGAAGTGAAGGTAGACATAAAATTCTAACAAAAAACTTCCAGGCGCTTGAATCAATAAATCGGCTGTGAAACGGTGGTTAGACACTTATCTTCCCTATCTAGATATGATATAACTTAGAAAACCTGAAAAGAAGCTCAGTAACTCCGGTCTCTAAGTACTCACAATAAAACATAATCAAAAGTACGTGAAAGATTGCCCAGTCGAAGAGACTGGACGTGACAGGTTCGCAACGTGAAGTGAACGTTAGTCATGCTGTTGACCAATCACTTGAAGCGATCAGCTGTGTAAGGTTGCCGGAGGGTTGCCCCAGATTTGACTATGGCACTCTTACCTTTGGAAGTGATTTTTCATATCCTGTGGACGGAAATAACGGTTACTAACCTTGTTGAGTAGTGGGGTCGAAGATCTTAACCTCGGAGTCAAAACATTTGGTTAGCAACGAAGTCTGGCCAGAACTGAAAACAACGTCCACCAGCCAGTCTCTTGAACATATATTCATACATTCGCCTAATTGGAGCGGCACACAGTGGTTGAAGGTCATCAACTTCTAAGCGTATTTTCTACCGTACCAGCATTGATAACCTATAACTTTCTGCTTCTTCCGCCGTGCACTAAAATCGATGGGTCTATTCGGCAGCGTTGGAAATGCGGGTGAAGTTTGTCGTCTAGCATGAAAAGTTCCAGCACGAGTGTTATTCATCATGCAGTAATCGTCCCCGAACTATAATGTGCCTCACCAGAAATGTAGATTGGCAACACATTTTTAAATATCTTAACATCCCATGATCATCCTTGATCCTATCCAAAATCCGATTTTGATTTTGTAAAACGCGAATTAAGTTGTCCAGTAAACAATGCTTAAACGAATTTGCAGTAAACCTTTTCTGTTGATTATCGGCCGCCGATAGCCATAATAAAAATCTCGCATACGATTACAACAGCATGTTCTGTGTATACCATCAGTCACATTCTCGCAGCTTATTACTCATTTCTACTGATCAGTGAGAATAATTGTGTCCTGAATTTTACCTAATTTTGTATAACCGGGCCATCAGGCCAGAATGCATCCGACTATATGTGACCAACTATTTCAGTCACGTGCCGCACAAGCCCGACAAAGATGTGCCAGTTGCATGTGGTGCTGAAGCTAATGAAGCATTCGCTTGATTACACATAACCCCATCATAAACGACCACCGCCATTTTTCATATGCGGGCTAGAAATGACCTAACCTTTGCACGGACAATATTAATGATTTCAACTCAATCCGCCACACCGACCGACCGCCTATTTACCTACATCACCTAAAATTTGGTAAGTCCAGCATACCGACGGTCGGCCGGGTAGTGTCAACAACAATTCACACAGAATATTTATTGACCTTCGTCGAGACTGCCCAATTCAGAGAAAAGAGACACGCAGAACCTTTTGAGTTACCGTCAAATTCAGACCCTACGCTTCCAAGATCACAGAAAAACGACCTCCCATAAATGAATGACACAAGGGTAAAACAATGAAGCTGAAAATGGTTGACGGAAAACATTGAAAAGGCCAGAGAATTTCCATGTTAAACGCATTCACCAAACATGAAGTTCAAAAAGAAAAACGGAGAGCAACCAGAAGCTCCAAAGAAACCTCCAAACAGCGATTACACAGGTCAGCGTACACTTCGAGGCCACTAAACATTCACAGCTAAACGACCAAGTTTTACTGTTCAAGCCAGATAAAGGACCAGGAATTGTCTTGGTGGGTAAATCCGACTATATTAAAAAGACAAATACTATCGTCTCACACGGATTTAAAAAAAAAATAAAATAAAAATAATGGAATCCGATAAAAACAGGACGCAACTACTACCCCTCAGTACCCATAACGTTCAGTTTACATGAGACTCCAACTCAGAGGTGACTCGGTTGCTGAACTACTTGGCAGAAGGCTTAGAAACTCTGTTGATACAACATACATGACCGTTAATCTGTGCTTACACTGCAATTCCAGCCCCACTATCACGTTTCGTCTGAAGGAAAAATCGCCACATTCTATAACCAGCTTCCGTGTGTAAGCATATGTGTACTCGTGCCGAGCGTCAGATGTTGGTCGTATGACAAGGCGGTTGTCGGACAGAATGACAGAATACAATCCCATGTCTCTCTGAGTGGTAGTCGGAAGTGCAATTGCATCACATTTAGCCAAAACTAGTCATGTTATCGACAAAGACCATGCCTTCGATATCATATACCGAGTGCCTCTGAACCGATCACGGCTCGCACGATCCAGACGACTATCGATTGCAGAGACCCGCTGCCGGACCTACAAAGCTGTGTTCAAAAGAAACTTTTGTGACCTCTGAACTTGAGCTGGCCTGCGGAAAATACGGTCCCACTAACGTTACCCACTTGGTTCTGTGACCCTTTGACCCGTGTACCTCTCATTCAATTCCTCTTCCCCCCACATTTCTCTTGCATTTTCTTTCAGTAAACTATAGGTAGCTCCGATGTTCACATAACCTTTTCACGTGATTTCTGGCATCGTATAAATTCGTGATGTATTAGCTGAGAGGAACAATCACAGAAAACGCGCTTCGTTCGCTACCTTCGTTCTTATGACTTCCACGGACATATTCAACCACCCGAGACAATCCAAAGACCCATGCAAGCTAAGGGAACTTCAGAAGTATTTGCGGTACGGCGCGAAAACTGCGGAAACCAGGATAAAGCTGCGCGTCCTGAATCAGTGCACCGAACAGAATCAGTTTCCAAACCACTATTCGCAAAAACTACGCAGAAACCGAATCAATCCAACAGCCACTGCACTAGCCCGCCACCCACGCAATGAGTGTGACAGCCCGAGAGAATATTCGTGAACTACAACACAAACAAGCCCAATGTGCAGGCGCATCAGAAAAGCTCACGATATCCGATCGCTGAGACTTCAACCCATACGTTCGACTAATCGTTGCCAAACGGACAGATGCCAGAGAGAAGAACCTTGTGAACCAGCACAATCCAGTAACACCGTGCACGAAGTTTCCGACCCAGAAAGGTAAGTGCGCAATTGTTCTTCGTTAACGCTGGACACCATCCGTTTTGGAGGCGCAATCAACAGGTCCCGCATTTTGTTGTCTAGTCGCAAGAACAGTCCCCGCCAGCTTGAGGTCCATTCTGAGTCCATATAATCAGCTATCTGTGCTAGTATGCCCCTCTGAACTGTCTAGGACACCTGAAATCGACGTTAGCCAATTCATGTTACCAATGCCCGGCTACAAACCCAGGCCCAAACGACTTTTAACAAAAGACCAATCCGAGGCACTAGAACGTTCACACCAGGAGGACCAGGTTTTACCGTTCAAGCCAGATAAAAGAACAGGAATTGTCTTGATGGATAAACCCGACTACATTAAAAAGACAAATACTATCGTCTCAGACGGATGTTAATAATAATAATAATAATAATAATATTAATAATAATGGAATCCGAGAAAAACAGGACGCGGGGGATTGAAAATATTATTACAACGTCTTAAGCAATCCGGAAACATTGATACCAATATGTTCGAGCGTATTCGCCCTACCGGTGAAACAATTCCCCGACTCTGTGGTCTCCAAAAATGGCAAAAACCCGACCTAAGTTTCAGGCCCATCCTCGACGTGTCTAATTCTAGCTATCACACGTTGGCTAAATGGTTTGTCAGTACGCTAAAACTAAGCAAGAGAGAACTGTCGACACACAGCTTGGGAGACAGTTTTGACCTCGTCGACCAGATTAGAGACCGGAAGGTTGATAAACACCCTATATTCTTCCTGGACGTCGCGTCGTTGTTTACTAAAGCACCAAGCATTAAGAGAATAGATTACGTTGGAGACTTCGTAGAGTCTAATGATAAAGATAGTGGCATTCCCATCTCGGAATTTAAGGAACTACCGCTCCTCTGTACCTAGAATGTTCAGTTTACCTGACACCTCCAACTCATAAGTGACTCGGTTGCTGAACTACTTGGCAGAAGGCTTAGAAACTCTGTTGATACAACATACATGACCGTTAATCTGTGCTTACACTGCAATTCCAGCCCCACTATCACGTTTCGTCTGAAGGAAAAATCGCCACATTCTACAACCAGCTTCTGTGTGTAAGCATATGCGTACTCGTGCCGAACGTCAGATGTTGGTCGTATGACAAGGCGGTTGTCGGACAGAATGACAGAATACAATCCCATGTCTCTCTGAGTGGTAGTCGGAGGTGCAATTGCATCACATTTGGCCAAAACTAGTCATGTCATCGACAAAGACCATGCCCTCGATATCATACCCACTTGATTCCGTGACCCTTTGACCCGTGTACCCCTCATTCAAACCCACTTCACCTCATTTTTCTTTTGCATTTTCTTTCAAACTGTATGTAGCCCCGATTTTCACATACCCTTTTCATGTGATTTCTGTTATCACATAAATTCGTGATGCATTATCCAAGAGGAACAATCATAGGGAACAACCTTTTTTCGCTGTTTTAATTCTTCTCATGACACAGTCAAGCACTTGGGAGGACCCAAAGGCCCATGTATGTTGAAGGAGCTTCAGAAGTATCTGAAGTACCCGGTTTGGCAACCACATTTGCCCGCACAGTTCTTTGTCCACCGGTGTCCCTCACCAACCCGTTACCACCACACAAGCAAACGTTGCTGGTTCGTTTGATTGTCAGTTATGTGACCCATAGGCCCCATGCACCCCGCTGCCTATTTCCAATAAACAAAATAACATCTTGTATCAACGAAATCCTCCCTACACAGGAGCTTTTAACGTCCGCACTCTGTGTCAAATTGGCAAACAGGAAATGCTGGCTGAGACCTTATACTCCTTTAAAATTTATGTGTGTGGTGTCTTCGAAACACGCAGACAAGGCTATGTGGCTATGCATCTCAAAAGGCTAAGAGCGAACTCAACTCTCTCACTTATCCGTACGTGTGTCCGGTGACCTAGAAGCGATGATTCGTAGAGTATATGGCGTGGGAGCTGCACTCAGCCCCAGAGCTGAACGCTCTTTGCTGGACTGGATCCCACTGAACAGTCGTCTTTGCGTCGCCCAGTTATCCAGTCTAATCAACCTCAGTGCTTCTCGACAAAAAAAGCGGTGCCTGTTTTTAATGTCGGCTTATGCCCAAACGGACTGCAGTTCTGATGCTGAGAACGATACTTTCTACCGAGAGTTATCTGGGCTTATTCGTTGAGCAAGAAGTACTGACACATTGCAGGCGAAATGAAAGCCCAAGTCGGTCGTCTAAGCTCCTTGGAATCACATCTGGGCGGTCGACTCGGAGTTGATGCTTGTCGCACAGACAACGGAAAGCGACTCCTCCAATTGTGTTCTCATCACCAACTGTTTCTGTCCAGTACATACTGTCAGCATAAACGTTCGCATTGCGTAGCCTGGCGGCCACCAACTGCAAATCAACTGTGGACCCAGCTGGATCACGTAGCCATCAGCCGCCGTTGGAGAGACTGTCGTTCCTTCTGGGGCACATAACTTGATTCCTATCACACCATGGTGCGTGCACGCCAGCAGTTCGCTTCCCCTCAGGCCCCTCTCAAGTCAGCAAGAAGCATGCCAATCCACCATCTTTGAAGAACTATCACAGCTCAACAGTATGCATCTGAGCTAGCTCAGCAAATCTGCAGTAAACGAACATCGTACTGGTAGCGAGAACGTGTACAAAGCATGGGAAAATGAGAAAAGAGCTATGCGGGCGACGTTCAGTGCTGTCTATCCGACTTCTCCGATATAATCAAGTGACCAATGGATATCGTCGAGATCGCTAGTACTGACAGATGTCAGGAAATCCATACCAGCAGGCAACGAGTACGACAGAGCACGCAAATCATTCAATTAGTGAAGAGCCTAAGGAAGGAGCGGCAGCTCTGGTGGACATCGAAAGCTCGGGAGATGGAGAAGGCTCTTGATACCGGAAACAGCAGCGTCCTATATCAACTGATACGATCGACTGATTCTAGGGAAGTAAAGATCCGTGAAACGATAGGTAAAAAAAGGCGGCTCATTATTACACTCCGAAAAACATCGGCTGAAAAGATGGACCGAAGACTTCGTAAACCAGTTTGGCTGGCCTCATGCAACATAGCCTCTGGGTAGATTGCAGAAGAGCAAATGGAATGTAAGCCTTAAACACCTGTCAAAGGAAGAAATAAAGTGCGAAGTATCCGCACTATAACGTGAGAAGGCACCAGGACCGGACGGTCTCTATCCAGCTCTCTTCAAAGAAGGCGGAAAACCCCTGGTGACCCATCAAAAAAGCTTATTGGTTCCATATCGAACGAAGAAAAAGTGCCTGCAGAATGGGGCATGTTGACAGTTATCCCTATTCTCAAAAATGGTACGCGGACGCTCGGTGAAAACCACAGTGGCATCAGTATGGTTGCTGTGGAATCGAAGGTGCTCCTTCTAAGGTTGATTCAACTCAGGGGGGACAGATCAGTGAAAACCAAGCTGGGTCACGTCTTGCAAGTAGGTGCATCGATCACATTTTCACCCTCCGTCAGATTCTGGAACAGCGATACTGCTTCCAGCAACCAACAATGGTTGTTTTTCTTTAACCCCGCAGACCGTCAGGCGCTATGTCAGTGTCTGCGGAGCAAAGGTTTTGCCCATAAATTCTTGACCCCTTCTTAAGGCGCCGTACGCCAACTCCCTCGGACGTGTGAAGGTCTACGGGAAGCTTTCGCCTGAGTTCCCAACATCAAGCGGTGTCAGGCAAGACGGTCCCCTTTCACTTTTCCCCTCAACTTCGTCATTCATACGACTACGGAAGATTCACTACCAGCCTCTGATATCTGTGGAATCCAAGTGTTCCCGGGACGTCCACTCACAGATATCGAATACACAGAAGATATAGCTCATCTTGGATCTGACACCTTGGTAATGCAAACAATATTAAATAATCTAAATAATTCTGCCTCGCGGTTTGACAAGCACTTCAGACCTGCAAAGTGTAAAGTGCTACTGCAAGAGTGGGTTGGTTCGAATCCTAACCTCGTGCTTGTGGATGAGCCGACTGAGGTAGTGGGCAAGTTTGTCCACCTGGGCAGCGCTATCAGTCACGGTGGGCTCGCGAAATATGATATTTCCACCCGGATTGGGAAGACCAGAGGAGCTTTCGATGATCTGCGTCACTTGTGGCGTAGGCGTGACATCAGCTTATCCGTCAAGGGTCGAGTTTGCAATGCTGCGATGCTATCCATTTTATTATACCGGTAATAATTCAGGCAGCTGCGCGCTGCGGACGTAAAACACCTTCAGTGTTTGACCAGCGGTCTTCCGAGCATTACCCGAGTCTGGTGGGAACACCGGATCAGCAATGCTGAAGTACGTCGAATGGTTTTCGGAAGAAATAACTCACCCATGATAGATGAGCTGATCACACGGCATATGTTGCGCTGGCTTGACCACATGCTGCGTATGTCAGTCGACCGAATTCCTTGAAGAGTTCTTTTCGCGCAACCACGTGAAGGGTGGAAACATGACAGAGGAAGTCAAACAATAACTTGGCAACGAAATATGAAAGCCATTGCTAGCCAAATGAGCTGCGCTGGTCATTGCCGTCTCCCTGGATGGGGACCGCGAGACAGGGTATAGCACTGCTTAGAAACATTGCCAAACATGGCGCATTCGTGCCCTCAATGGCGCTCGTGCATCTAAGCTATGACTTCCAATGCATAGCTCCCCACTTAAAAGTCCACTGACAACCCCGCATTTATGTATCAATTGTATCAGCTCCCGCTTCCAATGCACAGCTACTTACCCCACCTCTTCAAATCATTGGAGAACAAAACTGTGGCAGATAGAACCACTGTACCGCAAGCACGCGTTTCTTACAGATGATGGTGATGATGATGATGATGATGATGATGAACTCCTCAGAAGAAGGCTTAGAAACTCTGTTGATACAACATACATGACCGTTAATCTGTGCTTACGCTGCTATTCCAGCCTCACTATCACGTTTCGTCTGAAGGAAAAATCGCCACATTCTATAACCAGCTTCCGTGTGTAAGCATATGTGTACTCGTGCCGAGCGTCAGATGTTGGTCGTATGACAAGACGTTTGTCAGACAGAATGACAGAACACAACCCCATGTCTCTCTGAGTGGTAGTCGGAGATGCAATTGCATCACATTTGGCCAAAACTAGTCATGTTATCGACAAAGACCATGCCTTCGATATCATATACCGAGTGCCTCTGAACCGATCACGGCTCGCACGATCCAGACTACTATCGATCGCAGAGACCCACTGCTGGACCTACAAAGCTGTGTTCAAAAGAAACTTTTGTGACCTCTGAACTTGAGCTGGCCTGCGGAAAATACGGTCCCACAATCTTGTCTGACATTGACGTTACCCATTTGATTCCGTGACCTTTTGACCCGTGCACCTCTCATTCAAACCCAGTTCACCTCATTTTTCTTTTGCATTTTCTTTCAGTAAAGTGTATTAGCCCCGATTTCGCATACCCGTTTCATGTGATTCCTATTATCACAAATTCGTGATGTATTATCCAAGAGGAACAATCATAGGAAACAAGCTTTGTTCACTCCTTCGTATTCCTCATGATTTTGTCGGGTACAGTGAAGGACTTGGTTCACGCTTGAATCATGAGGGAATACCCAAAGTTGACTTGCTGGTTAACGACCATAAAGCCCATATTCACTTGCGTTGGATGCAGGAAAGCTGGTTTTGCGTTAAACGTAAAGCTATTTCTTATGTGGGGCCGGCTGACTTCGCCACAATCCGAAAAATCACACCAGAACTGCTCACGTGAGTTCTGGAGCGCTGTGATATTATGAGTATAGTGGTAAAAACCAGGTACTCTAAAATGCTTCTCTGAAGTAGATTGAAATTTCTGGTTGGCTAAATTGCCTAGTGATGGATTGGAGAGAGTTATAGGTGTCACAGTTGCGCCCCTTTTCATCGATGTGACTAAAACTATATGAATTCGCTTCCACGAAATTGACATATTCATAAATTTTTTCGAATACATATCTGTATACGAACCCTACGATAAGCAACGCCTCCAAGATGGAGAGATTCTTTATGGTCGTCGAGAGGGCAGCACTGCACTAAAAAAGAAAAAAGTTGAGGGTTACAAGCTAGCGAAGTTGAAACTTCATACACACTGCAGTTTGTCGTTCTAAGTGACCATTGAGCCTGAGATAGCTCAGTGGCTAAGGAGAGAACTCACTGATCGGCATCTCGATTGCTCGTATCTAGGCCTGGGCGACGTAACAGTGTCTCAGTCCCCGTACTTCCTTCAATCGGCATGGCAGCGGACATCGAAAGTGTGTTACAACCGAACGAGGATTACCAGCATTCTTATATTATTATTACTTAGGTGGGAATTTACAGGAACTAAAGCGCAGTCGACTCACTTCATTTGGCTTTTGGTGTAAAAGCGAGGTGGCACCGTCTTTGGCAGGTGAGCGCTCTTCGGAGGCTGGTCGACGCCGCAAACGGCTCCGCTGAGGCAGTCCAACATCTTCTCTGTGGTACTTGGAAAGATGCCGTAACAAAGTCAGCTCCGCTTGATATCTTCGGCCACATCGAGGATGGGGACACTGAAAAGAGAATCGGGCGTGCAAGTACACAGTTGTAACACATATGCCAAGGTCAAAGCTTTCGAGACAGAGCGGACATTCAGTGCAATCCATAATAAAGCATATCAGAATGGAGGGGCAAACACATTTTATGCACGTGGGGATTCCTTCGCCGTAAAGAAGCATGGCATAATCTGGAGAAATTATTGTACTTCGAATCATCGACCGGGCGTTTTCCATAACTTCCATAGCTTTGCTCGCAGCCAGGATCAGATTCACAGCCCACAGTTGCAGCAACATAAAGCAAATCACCAAACAAACTCATTCGAGAACCAATTTGATTTTAACGGGAGACCCAACTGATGTTCACTGAATGAATGTGCTGCATAAAGGCCACCTCATAATTCGGTTGAGACGATATTCGATATATCGTAGTGTACTGTATAGACCGAACCAACTAGTTGTAAGGCTGCTAAATTGCGTAAATAAGTAGATAACAAGGTTGATGGAAACTCGTGGACTGCGCTGGCGAAACTGGTCATGGGCTGTTCAAGACTTTTAAGCCACGTTATGAGTAGTATCCCATCTAGATAGTGATGCAGTTTTTAATTTGCTAGCTGTACAAGCAACAACGTTCGAACATCTCACAGGGTAAAGTGAAGACATTCAAGATCTTGATCACATGAATAGAAAGAAAGGTGAGTCAGTCAAGAAACAGAACGGCCACAAATACCGGAACCAAAAACAACAGTTGACCGAAACGCACAAATAGCTGGTGCTTAGATGAGCACCCCAGCTTTTTGACGTCAAACAAGAACTGGATCAGAGATAATACTGAGTTTCCAACTGTCACCATCACTATCAACATTAGTGTTGAACACCAGTGTTTCACTGTCACACTTTGAACAATGCAAGTGATCAGTGACCGTTCGACCGAAAGTGAGCTCCTACTGAAGATTTTCAGTTTTGAAAAGCGTACAAGCACCACCATCAGCCCTGCAAAACCTGGCAATAAGTGGGTAGCAGTCCTTTATCCTTTCTGAATGTATTAGAAGACGAATTAAAGGACATATACGCTGAAGGCTCGAAAAACTCTGAAAAATACCATATTGCCAACAAACAGTTGTCAGCGAAGTGAACATTATCGTACAACTGGCCTGAGGTGACCATCTGATAAGGGATTCTGAATGAAGCTGAGCTCTGAGGGTGGTGGGATGAAAAGGAGACTGGAACGATGACAGACCAGCCGCAGAAGGGGAAAATAGGGGAAATGAGGACACAAATATCCAGGGAACTCTTATGCTCACGTTTGGAACCGAAGATGCATCATACTCTGTTCACGGTTACATAGGGTTTTGAGTATGAATGATCACGCCCAGGTGCGGCATTTTCATTGGAAGCTTGAATCGTTTAGCTGTAGCACCCTTTCGGTGCCTAAATGCCATGCCACCAGAAGGAAGCACGAGGGCTGGTATACTGCCAGGTTACCCAAGCCTAGACAGGAGAAGTCGAGAGGCAGAGGTTGAGTTTGTACCACAGGCCTTCCGGTCAGTAAATTCGCGCTCTAACCACTGAGCTTGACAGGGTCCACATTGCGGACCACGTCAAACGCTCTCGAGGTAGCAGTGATAACTGCATTCGTTTGAACTAGAGTTCAGAGAAGACCAATCATGCGATACGTGAGTCAACATATTGTTTGTGGAACAGTGACATCTGAATCCATTCTGATAGTCACCCAACAGGGTGATGTCTCACACATCGCGGAAGTTTTATCAAACCTAATTCAAGAACTTTGAACAAAATGAAGGTAGTTGAGATGTACCAGTGATTGTGGTAGTCAGAACGCAAAAAGAAAGCGAGGAACAAATCAATCAGTCTAACCAAGGGATAAGGATACACGCAAGGGTTTGAAAATGATCGGGACAGGCCAACCAACACATCTATGGAATAAAATCGGAGACAAAAGATTTGAACCAGATGATTAACACATCTATGGAATAAAATCGGAGACAAACCATTTGAACCAGATGATTGGGAAATGTTCGGTTCTGACAGAACGGCCAGTGCCGCTTAGGATAGCAACTATCGGTTCAGAGGGGCTGGGTAAACTGGTACATAGTTAGATGGAGAGGAAATGAAGACAAGAATTCAAAGGAAAGTTTTCGCACTCCCCAACAAAAAGTACTGGGAAGTACCAAATGAACCAACTGATGGGAACCGGAAGGAACAAAAAGTTTTGACTGATTCATTTGACCAAACTTCAAAAGGATTGAATTCTAGTTGATCGACCCTAATGTTTAGCTGCTTTTCGCTCAGTGAATGTATCTTCGTCTCTGTAGATGCCGGTCACGTAGTCGGCGCGTAGCAGAGAACGGGAACACAGTACCCTTACAGTATGCCTTATTTCTTTATCGCCCGCGGGCATAAACCGCTAAACCGTTCGAAAGGAAACAACTCCCTTGATTTGAAAGAAGAGGGGCTGAATTGGCTTATGACATCAAAGAAAACACTTGTAAGCAAAAAATGAGGGGTTCCTTGCAAAAGTCAACACTCTTATGAATAATTAAGGAAGAGTGGCGCAAACTATCCTAGTAAGCAGAAGTGTATCACCGGAGTAGAGGACGAGGGGCGGAAAGTAGGTTTCGAGAGAGAAAGCTAGTGTAAAAGACTAGCAAGATAATGTTCTAACAAGCGAAGAAGGACAGAGCCGACGAAATTGCGCAATACCGCCATTTCGGTCGGAAACCAGACAAGCTGAGTCAGAGAAGTTCAAGACCAGAGGTACAGAGTTCAGGGTAGGAAGCCGTTAGATAAAAAATGAAGAATGTGTAGGCTCACAGTTCGTCCTGAGAACGGAAACAACAGAGAAACATATAGCTGTGAAAATGCAGGTTGGCAGGGTCACAAGAAATGAGGACTTGTGTCTTGGTGGAGAACAAAACGAGAACGATGACAGAGGACACGAATTGGTCGCGGCATCCCAACTCACAGGTTTGACTTAGCGAGCCGAGTAACGTAGTTGAAAGTTGGGTGGTGGTACCCCAGACTATGGGGCAAGCCATCCATCAATTGTTTATTACAGAACAGCTCCACAACAAGCAGTCCCGCCCTCATAATAAAGGAACGACCACATATATGCTACCACAGGTATGGTGCTAGGGTAGCTGGGGTCATTTTCTGATGAATAATTCACAAAGTTTACCGGTGAAGCCAAAGAGAAAGTCTTCTAAACTAAGACAACTACAGCACGGCCAAGGATATGCACTGCTCATGAGCGGAACTTGAGTCCAGTGATTCCTCCTTTGTGGTAGACTCAACAAAATAACTGCGCCAAGATTGGAGGACGATTGTTCAAATCAGAGTGATATGAACGTGAATTCTGCGAATCTCACAACCACAAACAACTAATAACTACAGCCTTTGGAGAAAACGGATTTTAACCTTGTCAGAAAGTCGAACGAGTGGACAGATGAAGAGTAGCGGGCCCTTACAGTACGAGTCTACACTGTCCGCTGCGGCAGGAGTGAGAATAGTTATGGTGTTGATAGCACCACTGCGCTCCCTAACAACACATTGATGACGTCACCAAATTGCAACCAAATTTCCCAGCTCAGCGAACAAACCAACGACCATAGTATGATGCTTCCTCCAGGCGACCAGAACTTCCATATTTATGCAGGCAGCGACGCTGTACCCTCCTAATGAAAGACGAATGGGAAAAAGCCGACCAAACGGTTGACCGTGACTACCGGCGTATTAATTAATACGGTCAAGATGCTCATGAAAACCAAGTGAGTCACAACAATTTCTGCTGTGCATAACGGCATTAGGAACGACCTACTAGTCGTTTTGCTGGTCAAGCCACGACATTGAAAGCTAGGTGTGCTACTGAAAAGCAATCCAAACACATACTCCCTAGCAAAACTTCTTACTTCGACCCAAGCAACTGGGAAGTACCATGTGTTTTCGCAGTACTTTTTTGACGTCCCCCCGAACTTCCTCCCCATCCCACATGCAAACGTCGCTGAATCATTTTATTGGCAGTTACCTGATCGATATGCCCTATCCGATCAGCTTCCCATTAACTTACACAAGATAAAACTTATGGATTCACGGGACCCTTTCTACATAGGTGCATTATGCGTCTCTACTGTATCAAATCGGCAAACGGGCAATGCCCACCAAAACCTCATACTCTCAAAGCCGACTGTGTTGGGCCTTAGAAACGTGCATCTCAAAGCAGCCGGAGGGAATCCCCAAGCAGAAACCAATGAATTTTTCATATCTGTGAGTATGAGTGCCCGATTTGGTCTCTTGGCCCCATGCAATCAAATCTAGGTGATCGATTTGAAGTCGATGCTCACCGGACGGATAAGAAGCCCCTAGTTTTGCGCTAACTGGCACGAGTCTTGAACACAAACGCTGGCCCCAAGCGCAAATCAACCATGGGCCCAATCGGATCACGTGCCGTTACCACCGTTGCAGAGTCGCGATCGACGACTGCAGCTCCTTCTGGGTCACAAAACTTGATCCCGACCACGTCACACTGCCAGCACGTCTGCTTTAGTCCCTTGCAAGTCGGCAGAAGTAAGTCAATCCATCGCCTTCGGAGAGCAACCAAAGATCAGTAGATCGATCTGAGCTGGCTTATCTACTCTGCAACGAACAAACACAGTACTAGCAAAAGGCACATAAAGCATAACAGAACGTAAAAAGAGCTATGCTCACGCCATTCGAAGGTGTCTGTCCGACTTCCCCAATACGAGCAAACGACCACTAGATACAATCGAGATCGCCAATCTCGATTGACGCTAGAAAAGTTGTACCAGCAGGCAAGGAGTATAACGGCACACGAAAATCCCTGGAACACCAAATAGTGAAAATTCTAATGAAAGAACTCTGGGGACAGTGAAATTTCGGACGGAGAAGGAATCTGTCACGGGTAGACATCTGTGCCCGATATCATTCATTACACTCGACTGATTAAAGGAAATCAATCATCAGTGTGACGATCAGTGAAAAAGACGGTTCAACAATTCATTCGCAAAACCGCCAATCATCACCATCATTATCAGAGAAAGCAACATCAGTGTTGACACTGATGTTTCACTGCCGTAAACCGTCAATCGGAAAGATTGGTCAGGCACTGTAAAGGACAATTTAGCTGACCTGCAACATAAGGTCTGCTTTTCAGAAGAAATAAAGTGCAAAGTACCTCCATGAATTGCGAGAAAATATAAGTCCGGGCGGTTTGCATCCAGGACTTCTCCAAGAAGGCCGTGAGTGCCTAGTAACAAACCCGAAACACTTGTTTCCATAGTGAGTGAAAGAATGCCCGCAGAACGGGGCAAGAAACACTGCGAGAAACCTCGTGGCATTATTCTATTAATGGTGGCATTGAATATGTCTTCTGTTCTCCATCGGAGGTTGACTGAACGCAAAGGGATCCGTGAGAACTAAGCTCAGTTTCATCATGCAAATGAATACATAGATTACACGTTCAGTCAGACAGATTTCGGAACGGCGACGATGTTTCCAGAAACCAACAATGGCAATCTTTCTTGACTTAAAACTGTCTTTGATTCTGCTGTTTGTTGGCACCATGGCAGTCTGCGGAACAAAGGTGTCCCCTTCCTTAGAGCGCTGTACGCCAACTCCCAGGCATTCGTGAATCTCCTCGGTGAGTTCACTACATTCAGTGTCAGGCAAGGTAGTATCTTATAATGTTTCCAACTGCGCCGTCGATATAACCGTGGAAGACTCACTTCTCACCTCTATTTCCTGTGGAGTCGAAAAGCTCCGTGGGTACCCGTTCACAAGTATCTAATACACATACGACATAGCTCTCCCTGAATCTAACCCCAGTGAAACCCCACTAAATGACCTAAATAATTCAGCCTCTCTGTTTGGCATGTGTTTCACACCTGAGAACATGTTAGGATCGAAAAAGAACCCCATGCTTATGTTTGATCCCATTGAGGAAGTAGACACATTTTTCTACCTGGGTAGCTTTATCAGTCCCGTTGGTTTATCTAGGGGCGTTGTTGCCTTCCGGGTAGGATATGCTACAGAGCCATCAACACCACCTGTGGCTCAAACGTGAACATTGTTTATCTGGCAAGGGTCGAGGTTACAATGCTGCGGTGCGCTTTGTATTGTCATATGGATCAGAAACCCCATCGCAGCGAATTGAGGACGTTGAAAAACTGTTTCCGGACCATCGCCTGAGTCTGATGGGAACACCGAATCGGTAATCCTGAGGTAGGCCGAATGGTTTTCGAAGAAAACTCACACACAACTGGACTGATTACACAACATACACATACACACATACACAACATAAATTGAGTTGGCTTGGACAGACCTAGAACAGCCCTGTTCGCACGACCATGCGGAGGATAAAGACGAGTCAGGGGAGTCAAACAGTGACTAGACAGCAAAGTGTGAAGGCCAAAACTAGCGAACTCAGCTGAGCTGATCATTGTCGGTTACCTAGATGGGAACCCCGAGACAGGACACATTAATACCTGGAGATATTGAAGATATTAATGTTATATGAATTCGACCTCAAGAACAATCGAGTACGTTGGCCGGAAACTTTGCGCTGTATAGAGGGTAGGAAAGACTTCATGTGTTTAGAGTGAATGGAGGTAATTCACCAAGGAAAGCTGGAACCAGTGAGTCGACGTCGGAAACGCAATATCATTTTCTGCTGTTAAAAACACAATGGTTACAAAGACTTTTTATATCTAGGATGCGATCGTGCTACGTACGAGAGTGTCCTTCAGAAAAAGCTGCATTTTTATTTTTTTGATATGGTTAAAAACAGTGACTGTCATAACCGAGTATACAGCTGTATTGTCTACTTCTTAAATCATCTTTCTTTGAAGAAAGAAAACGTTACTCGTTCTATAAATTTGGAAGTGTTGGTTACGAAATAAACAGCAGTTCACCAAATCCAAACAGAGAGGACAGCACGAATTCACCCCCAGCCACCCGGTCATACGAACTAAAAAACACCAAAACTGACTACTCATTGCCTGCTCTTCATTGGCTTTCTCGGCTGAGTTAACACCACAGGAGAAATAATCAAACTAATATTGTTCTCTGGTCACGTCAGCGTTCTGATTCGACCAGAAGGATAAAGCCTGCAGTAAAGTGAAGTGTTTCCGACAATAGGTCCAGTGAGATACCTTGGAGGTCAAGGCTCCAGACTACTGACCGAAAGGTCCGTGATTAGAATCCGACCCTGTTTTCTCGATTGCTCCAGTTAGGAAGTATTTCAACCACTCATTGAAGAGCTTCCAGAAACCTCATAAGCGATGTACCACGTCAAAAAATATACATCGATATACCAAATATTGCACAAACTGAAACAAGAGTCGACGTGTGTGCATCTCAACTGTTCCTGCCAAAGATTGGACAAACTGTCAGTACCTCAGCTAACGTTGTTTCTCCGGGTGGCATGGCAGCTAGACGCCGAAAGGGTAATACATCTGAACGGTCGTCCCCTGTTGTTGTTTGTGTGCAGCACATCCAGCTGGAGCATATCACAAATGAGAGATTGAGTTGAGTCCCCTGTTAATACCAACTTAATTTGCATGAGTGTATTTCGCCAAGATATCACTTTTCGTTTTATAATTGCGTGGGAATTTCGTGGCTCACTATTGCTAGCAGTAAACATTGTAATAAGAAAGAACCCATCCGCAGCATTCAAATGCGCATGAGAGAAAACTCACTGCGTATTTAAAACGGACATCGGCAGCACTTGGTGGACACTGTAACTGTTTTGTAGAAGCGGTGTGCTCAGAAGTTGTGGCTAATTGAATCGGTGACGGAGGAACCTGAACAACAGAAAACAAAATAGTCATGGGGGAATAGGTCATAAACACGGGTAGTGAATTGTGAAGGGGCAAACCACGTATGCCTAATAGTGAGACTGTGCTTCGTCTATCCAAGGACCATCTTACAACAACCACGCGCACACGGGTAAGATTATGCGTTCGTACGTAGCTCCCGTGAGGCACTGCGGAATAGGAGTAAGGCTTTGAAAGGACCAAATTCACTCTTCTTTAGGTAGAGGGCGTGAAATAAGGGTATGAATTCCAATAGTTACATTTCACAACCGAAGCCTGTCAAAAATTAGACACTAGGTTTATCAATGTGTAGTTATCTAGACTTTCTATAATCTTACGTCGCCAGAAGATACCTCCAGAAAACAAAGATTTTCCGGAGGAGCTGCCGAATTTAGAAACAAAGGCATTACTTAGGGTTTGTTAGATCAGGCAACACAGCCAAGCAAGCAAGTTAATCATTCAACCCGAACTCTGGAATCAACGGAGCTCATGCAGTCATCTGGGTAACATCTTCAACACAAGTTCCGGCTTCGAACTATACGTCCTTTGTTCCAGCCCTCACGTTCAAAAACTTCTCAAGGAACAGAATGCGAATTGGGAACACAACCAGCAGGCTAGCGTCCAGGTAAATGAAAAACTCGTTCGGTTTGTCAAAACCCGCATTGGCGCCATCATGATTCACATTCCGTTGTAAGACAGAAGCGCTTAACAGTGACACCGTCTTGGCATACAGACATCGCCCTAATAAGAGCAATAAATAAATAAATAAATAAATAAATAAAGCAATGGAAAGGACAATAAAAAGGTCAGTGATGGTTTCAGTCGGTTCACACATTCAACACCGAAGAGCTTCGAGCAGTGACCCCCATTCTGTGTATACCTGGGGTGCCGTGAGGGATATAGCAAGATCAGGCTTGGCGATGTTGCGGAATATATGTAGTTCGGGTGCGTTGCTTGGTTGTTGGTCGGTTTGCCAGAGTTGGCAATTGGATTGCAAACGTTTCATCGCCAGTCAAGGTGACAATGTCGGTGCACCGTAGAGAGGGCCAATAATAATTTATACCGCATGCTTTCATACTAAATTGGTAGTTTACTTATGTCGGGGTGCTTCAAGCGGTTTTTTGAACACGGAATGGGATATATGACTTCATCTTGTGAGATAAAGCACACACCCAAGGCACCATAAGGGATTTCAGCGCTAAGTACCGCACTGATCTGATTTCACAACGCCATAAGTAATGCACACAAAAAAGACATTTCCAAGGTAAAGATCCTCACGTAAAAATATTCCCAACTATTATTAATGCCTTCTGAAAATCCGGTTGTTAAGGCTTCTAAAAGAACGCGTCGGCAGGCCCGTTTGACCTAAGGCTAAACGTGAAGCCGATTTAGGCTAATTCGAAAAGCAAGTAAAATCAAGACAAGTATTTCAGGAAAACCAACACTCGGTAACTGAGCCTCGACACCGATAACTGATAACTGTGTGATCAATAGGCACTAGTGATTGAAAGAAGACATAACAGGTGGTATGAGATCAGGCACTGCACCCAAAACCAGTACAGTTGAGGGCAGGTTGATGGTCATCAAACAAACGTCCTTCGTTGACGCTCATACTAAAACCAAGCTAAACAAATCCAAGCCAAATTCAGTATCCGAAAAACTGGCATTAGTATTCACATATAATGCGATGACTATCAGGGCAATTTGCAGTTGAGTTTCCGGTAAAGGACATCTTCCATTGCGAAGCGTTGGTGCTAGAGGCCCGAGCTATTGTGCCTGATTCGAACCCCATTCAGAATTTTCGACAAGTCTGATGTTAGAATGGGTAGCACTGTAGACCTGCAACTATGCAGGGAAAGGGCACAACAGGTTAACGACTTGATTTACTTAATTTACGTTGATTCATAAATTCAGTTGGACAGGGCGCGAGCAAAAGCTAAAAAGAAATCATGGTTGCATTACGCTCATCCTGATAGTAGTGACACTTGTACTGAAGACGACAAGATGATGTATCAAAAGTATGCGGCTGTCATAATTCGTAACCATTATCGGGTGGAAAATGAAGACGCTTTAACATCAAGTGCTGTGTTTACATGTTATACCGTAATTACAGAAAAGCAGTAAGCTTGTATGGATGGTGTTTAAAGTAGGAGTTGGTGCTGTTTTTCAACCAATTCACCAAAAAAACTAGAATAGTAGAGGTAGCAGTTGGACTAAGTAAAAAGGTTCGGAGAGCGGACCGGAAGAGACGGGCGAGGGGGTGATATGTGTAATGTACTCAGTCTGTCTGGCAGATACCTGCAGGTGGCATCAATAAAAGGACCACCAGCAGGTTAAAATAGAGGGTCAGAAGATGATGGTGAAGTAATGTAAGCGTCTCGCCAATCCGCCCTGAAGTACGCGGCGAAGGTGATATGGCTGATGATACCGCGGGCGGTCCACATGGCATGAGAGCACACATATTGGCGTAGGCCACGGCCGCCAAAATGTTCGGTTCAAAGCCTCAACCACGAGGCAGTGATCCGCGCAACTTCGAGCAGCCTAACTTTGAGAAAGCAAGTCACCAAGCATGTGTTCGTGATCTCTGGGGTGCGCCTTGCGTCGATGAATTACAAAGTATCGTTCAATACGTGCCTTTTATAAATTGAAGGTCAGTATAGCTTATTGAACACTTCACCAAACGACAAATTAATGCGTTTGCTAGTATGAACTAATTTGTGTCGAAATGATAGATCGCTCGGAAAATAAGGTTAGATTGCGGGAGCGAGAACTAGTCTCGGTGGACCGAGAATATGGGACAACTTCGGACCTTCGATGACTGATGTCCCAGAGCAGAAAACTCGAGTGGGTCGGCGTCAAGGGATTTACGTCATTGAATAACCAGAAAAAGGGGTCTTGCTTTTCGAAATTGACACTCTGGTAGAGAAATTCACTTGAAATAATAAATAATTTGGTCACTTGTTCAGGTTCAGCTGTCGCACCCTCTTGGTGACTAGATCCCATACCACCCGATGGCTCAGTGATTAGAGCGCGGATTTACTGACCGAAAGTCCGTGGTTCGAACCGACCTCTGCCTCTCGACTCCTCCTGTCTAGGCTTGGGCAACCTGGAAATATCCCAGCCCCCGTGCTTCCTTCGCGTTGTACGGCAGCTAAGCACCCAAAGGATGTTGCAGCTGAACGACTGTCTTTATTTATTTCATTAGCTAACCACCCGAAGGAAACAAGAGAAATGTCAAATCTATCAGGAAACTGCGTTAGCAACAAGTTGAAAATGGCACGCCAACATGCAGTGTTGTTAGTCTGGTTTGACCACCCACGCATCTGCTGGATTTATCTATTGTTATAGAAACCATTCTATAATGACTGAATTAGAGACCGAGTCGTGACAGCCCGTAAAATTAAACGTATAGTACGGCAATACTCACCAACAATGTGTTCAGGATACATGACCACTGGAAGAGAAAGTCAAGAAAATAATGTCAAACTTACGGCTTAATCCTCAAATCCTAAAAGTCTGACTACTATCATTTCTGAATATTGTTGTTTAGAAAAACATGTTGTTGGTCTTGTGAGAGAGGAGGTTCCCTCCAGTAAGTGAAGCCAAGCTATGCCGAAAAGCCTAGATGCACTGAACAGTTTTTCATACTTATTCCTACTCACCAGTGATGCGAATCTCACGAAACTCCAGTAGTTAGTCTCGAGCTCACAAGCTCCTAGCTAATAGCTTGAACAATTAACCTTTCGGCATCGAGCGGCTGATCAGAAGTGTGATTAACTCGCATTTCGAAAATATATATTTACCCATTCTCAAGTCACGGGTCACTTGCCAAACTTGTTGACTGGCTCTTCGGGAAGTCTGAGAAGTCATCACTAGAAAAGCCAACCAATACTTTATGGGAATTCCGTGATTGTATATGTTATATAAGTGCGACTTAATCACACTACCGATCAGCCGCTCGTAACCGAGAGGTTAATTGTTCGAACCCCCAGCCGGGGGTTGGGGGTTTGGTGGTTGGGGGTTTGAAACTTCCTGCATCTTCGTGAGCTGCGCACTGCTGATGATTCCGAACGTGGATGAGACACAGTTCCACCTGTGTCTGTAAGCCTTTTAGCACAGAACTACTTCTTTCACGGGAATTATGCTTCCGGTACTCTTTTTGTGCCTCCGAATACTGTTGGCCTTTCCTCCCAAAATGCGAAAGATAACCATATCTTTGGCCACGACTGAAATTCCTCCTGTTTCTTACATGTAAAGTGTCTAACTTTATGGAGCTCTGTTGAGCGATCCAAGAAATCACCTTATTCTCACAATAGCTGAGCCTATGAAAAACTTTCATCAGTGTCTATTAAAACAAATGCGCAATGCAAGCACAAATATCACATCATCTGAAGTTTTATCTTGCTTCCATAGTCGCATAGGAACGATATAGAAATGGCATACCCATAGAAGAAAGTCAAATCACTGTGATGTGGGTGCAGCAGGCAGCAACTCAACTTGTCAAGAGGAATGGGTAAAAAGTTGGCAAAACGGATTTCGGTAGATTGATGGTAAAAAGTAATTAAAAAGTAGAAGCGCACGTCGGAGTTATGAGATAGGCACAAAAAAGACAATTTTCGGGCAAGGAGTTAGAATGAATAGCGGGAAGGGGGAACACAGCATCTCATTGTTGGTAGCGTTAACGATAATCATTTAACAATTAGTAATAGATTTCCCGTGCCACAACTTGTGTTTTGAAAAGCCAAGGAGCAGAGTACTGAGAATCATCAGAGTTCTGAGCCGCAAGGATCTCGAAACGCCTTCGTACACACTTCCGAATGGCAGAAAAAATCCGCTTTTCCGCAGTTCGACTCGAAATAACTACTCATTTTTACAGCCAAATCCACAGCTTCAAAAGCTTTTCAAATTGTTGAGATATGCTTTCCTACTGGTTCGGAAGACGGCAATGAGTTGGTTGGGTTTCTCGTATGGGTTGAAATAGCTTGGCGGAATAGACGTAAAATGTGGTAAATTTGCCGCCAGTTGAAATGTTTCATTAAGGATAATGAACAATCGAAAAGTAACAGGGAAGAATTAGGAGCAGTCGAGTCGCAGAGGTCGGGTTCAAACCGCTGGCTTCCAGGTTGGTAAGTTCTCGCTTTAACAACTGAGTAATCTCGAGCTACCCCTTCTCCATACCCTCCGCTGTCGGAAGTCTATAGTGGCTAACGCACGATACACGTCAGTGGTTAAGAGGCAAACTTACTGGCCTTAGGGTGTGCGGTTTGAACCCAACTGCGGCACCCCAACGGCCCCCGTCTAGGTATGGGCAGTCTGGGAGTATCTTAGACTTCGTGCTGTCTTCGGGTGGCAGGGCAGCTAGGCATCAAAAGGGTGTTACGGCAGAACGGTTATTTATTACTGTTTGGGGGCCGCCGGAACAATTTCGAGGGGAGGGGAGGGCAACGACGAAAACAAAAACAAAGCGTAATTACTGAATTACCTCAAGAAGATGCAGACCATGACAAGACAAGTAACTTACGCCAACTCCCAGTGTTGATGGCTCACCCTCCAGGAGGGTCGTAAGGCCACGAGGTAAAGGTGATTTCTTTGCGCTAGTGTTAAAGATTTGACCTTGCTTAGCGATCCTCAGAGAGAGGTTAGCTTCCCGAAGTCTGTCGGTTTCGCTAAGACCTTCGGTCACGATGGCTGAATCCAGAGTGACATCTGTGGCCAGATCAAGACTTCCAAATGGTGTTTGGCTCAAAGTGACGCCAACCGGAGGCAAGTGTGCCTTGCGAATGAACTGCTTCCCATCCCCCTGTGTATGCAACCTATCAGTATGCGACACGATGGACTTCTCTCCACGGGAAGAAATTTGTTTCGCGGTGGTATTCGATGGTTCACGGAAACGAGAATGAAAATCAGGGTTTCCTAACTGCGGTTTGTCGGAAGCAGACGTATCAGCAGCTTCATCAGCGAATTTGCTTGTAGATGTTGTTGAGGAGCACGATGGCTTAAGAGTCAGTATTGCTTTTTCAGGTACATGGCGCGCATCCTGGTACAGCGGCACTTCACACAGTTGGGTGCCCACGAAAGCAGTGCCTATTCCAGTGCGGATAACGCGAGAGTCATTGTCAACAGCGACATCTCTCATTCGATCTGTATAACCATCACCTGTGAATGGACGGAAGGCCGAAGTGCTCGCATACGTTACGCCGAGACCCTCCCGGTTGCATTCATTGATAGGTGCGGGTGAATCAGAATGGTGAGAAAAAACCGTTGTGCTGAAAGTGTCTTTTTCACACTTCCCGCTCGCCGTGTTCGTTTTATCACTCGTTTGGCCTTTTGTGCTGAGTGACGCCACCTCTGAGAGATTACTCAAAACCGCATCAACTTCACGCACAGTGATTGTTGGGAGTTCGATGTTTGGATCGAGTAGACTGTTGAAAAGCGAAACCGGGTGGCACCCATCGCCACTAGCACTGCCGCCTAAGCTTTCTAATTTACGGCAGTAATCCTGAGGTGAATGCACGTGGGCAGGACCACCAGCAACCGTAGAAAAAAGAATGTCACCTGGACGTCGGGAACTTGGCACCACTCGTTCGGGTCGGGAAGACTGAAGTTTTTTGAAATTCATCGCAAAGAGATGTTCAGCACAACGACAGGCAGCTGTTGTCCGAACGGGTCTACATAGCACACGGGTCCGCACAAACCCAATACGCGACAGCCGCAGAAGACAAACGACCTGCCCTAAAGGTCAGTTCAGAACGATTTCACGGTCCAATGGGTTCTTAGAGCACTCGTTCCGTCCAAAATAGCGCAGGAGTTAAAACGTTTTTGACCGGTCCGATGCTTCTGCGCGCACTAAGTTCCACATGACAATAGTCCGAGTCACTCTGGTGTGAACCCACGACTTTGTCATCTTCAGTCTCTGCATTTTCATCTGACAAGTATTCACGGATTCACGGATTGATACACACGATCGAGGTTTTCACCCAAGTTTCCCGGGTCGGTTTTGTTCTTGTCGTTCAGCGGCTGTCTTTCACCTGAATGGAAAAAGCAAAAAAAAGGTGTAGTTCTCAGCGCGGGGCAGTATGCTTGCCGGCGCGAGGACTCGCCTGAGTGTGTGATAGTGTTTTGAACTGGGCTTTAGAAGGAGCGTGGACAGCCGTCTGAGGAAGGTTATTCCACGCAGCTACTACCCGAAATGGGAAAAGGTTTTGCCCAATGAAAGTGTGCGCTCTGAGCTTGAAAATCTTCTTACCATGTCCCCGCCGTGTGTTTGCTGGGTTATCGGTGAAAAATCTGTCGACTAAGCCATGTTTAAACGGGGCGTAGGTGAGCAATAGGTCCCCTCGGAGGCGAATATACTCCAGGGGAAAGAGGTCAAGCACCGTGAGACGTGCTTCCTAGTCCATGTATTTGAGGCGACAAACATTTTCGTAGTAGCTTGCTGGACACGCCCAATGAGGGTTACGTCTTTTGTGCGTCCTGAGTAGAAAACTTGGGTGGCATATTCAAGCAGCGGTCTGACGTAGGCCCCATAGAGTATTTGGAAGTCCAGGCGAGTAATACAGGAGAAGGTGCGCCGAATCATTCGTAGAACGGCGAATGCCTTTTGAACCGATTTCCCATGGTGTAGTGGGAAGGATGTGTTTGAATAGAGCCAGATGCCCAAATCCTTTTTGGCATCCATCCCCCTGGTCCTTTCTCACCATGTATGACAAAGTCGTTCGCCGAGTCTCCTCCAAACGACATAAGAACCCACGGTTCGTCATTCAGAGGAAGGTGCCAGTTTAACGGCCATTGCTTTGCAGCGTCTACATCCACTTGGAGGGCAATTCATGGATTCACAGATTCATGCTTGCCAATCAACTGCACGGCAACTGGAAGTGGAGCTGAAAAAAGTAAGTCTCAACAATCATCAAACAAACATAGTCAAACAGATCGGACGTTCCGCAGCAAAGGTGCTCCGGCATGTAAAATATAACAGGCTAGACGAATATTTACTCCTAATGGAGAAAAATACGTCAATACACCGTTTGGGCCAAGTTTGCAAACGCCTCTGCGGTGCATATTCATTTTAGCGATCGGGCACTGCGAGATATGGATGGGAAAAAAGACCTGGCTGTTCGACTGCCTTCCACTATCCTTCACAGTTCATCATGAAAAAAAACTGCCAAGAAGAGGATCAGGCTTGTTTTCCCTTGTTAGACGCCCGAAGATCCCTAGAAGATGTATTCCGCACACGTTGGACTGCCTCTGTAGTAAGCTTACCTTGTAATTCCTGTTGAATTTTGGAAACCGCACGCTCCGCCTGTTTAAAATTGGCGTGTGGTCATCAATGCTCTCTCAGAAGGGTTATTGCTTCCTTGTGTTTCGTTGTTTGCCTCTGTCTGTTTGGAATATAAATCACACCCTGGTGAGTTATCATAATTCGTTAATTACTAGTCTTCTGACGCTCACATCCACTTTAGGATCGTAAACTTTGGAAATACGCGATGACCCAAAGCCCCTTGCGTGGATGGAAACCACAGAAAGACAGCCCTTGTGTTGAAAGTGTCCAGTTTACAGCGACGGTGGCAGTTGCCGATCGCCCATCTATGGACTAGGTGCCTGGAAACGCACGATCCCTATCCACCTACGCGGAGATTTAGCAGCAATAAACTGTATTTTGGAAGCGGTTTACGTGCATCGATATTTAGCTTCCTCTTTAATGGCAATAGGCTTGGACCCGAAGGAAGGCCACTCAGAGTAAGTGCACACGTCGGCACGGTATCACCTTTTCTCGTTCATACTTTAGGCACGTGGAGCAGCCCACCCTGCGGTGGCATTAGCGTTGGTTCCATTGCAAAGTTTTGGCTCTTTTGTATGCCTATCTGAGTGACGCTCCTAGGTTGTAGTGCTTATGTTTTATGTAGCCAAATTGAGAAGCCGTGCCCCACTGGAATTCTTCTATTGAAGTTTGAAGTGAAAAATGGTGAGCCAGACAAGTGCATACCTGTAATTACATCGACTCTGAAAGTTTGCACCATGGCCCCGCACCCCTTGTATTCACCGTCAAATCACTGCGTCCTACTACCTAAGAATCGTGAAGCAAGAAGATTCGGCTGTAGACGGGGAGCACTAAATGACACTCAGGAGGCGGCTTTCAACCAGAACCAATATCAATGCGCTTGGGGGGTTGGAAGTAATTAGGACCGCGGCACGTCTGCCGCCTGGTCTACGGTCCTTGGACCGGAGAAACTTCGCCTGAGCTCACAAAACCGATTATCGCAAGACTTCCTCGACATTTACTGATGTGTTCTGCTTGTTCTTACGCTTAAGATGCGAGGAGATTTCCTGTGTTCAACTAAGAAGCCAGCCCTCTCTAGTGCCCTGAATTGTCCTTCGTATCTCTCCTAATCCGTAGGTGTACTGGCTGCCCCACCAGCAATTCAGACTGACAGCTGTCAATCTTGTAAACTTTCGCTAGGTATGTCCGTATCTTCCGCTATTCATGACTGCAGAGTTAGTAACCCGAAATCTCTCCTGAGGGGTTCATGTTTTACGAGCCTTTTCATCCTTGCTCGCTTCCTGGGACTGGGGAGACCCCTTTCTGTCAACAAATACAGTTTGCCTGCGAAATCCTCCACCACAATCCACTGGCCGCCATTTGCCTCCGTTTCTCCCACGAAAAATTTTCGCCCCGGTGTCTCTAGCCAAAATAACTTACTAAATACCTTGGATACAAAAAGCCTCTGAGCTAGCGGTAAAGATCGAAAGGTTCAAGATTTCTCATTATTACTTTTCATCAATAAGCTCTTAACCAACCGAAACTTCTTGCGGCTATCCCGCCGATGCCGTGTAGATAACACCAATCTCGGAGACCCTTCTTACACCAACTTATTTGGCTCATTGACCCGTGGGCGTTGTACCGCCATCACTCAACTGCTTGCGTTCCAAAGACGGTGGTCCCGGCACCAATCCTGTCAGCATAGAAGACCATCTGAAAGCTAACTTTGCCAGCTGCTACTTGCGCCTTCCTCCAACACTCAAAATCACGATCCCTGTCTCACATTCTATGGCTCTATCCGGCTTAGGACGAACTAGTTCTAACTACGGGGATATCCACCATAACCCTTTTAATGATAATCCCTGAACGTCTGGTCAACAACCCATTTACCAGGCTTCTTCGAGCAGCACATGCCATGCATGATGGGCGGGACGGATTCCCACCTCAGACATTCCTCAGATGCCACCAAGTCCAGTTCCAGATTAGACCAGCACGTAAGATCTGCTTTCTAATATCAAGCCCGTTTAGTACTCGAGACAAAACGGTCACAATTGTCAAACAACGCTTTCGACCAGTCATGGAATTCTGTCCCTCATTCTCTCTCCTTAATACCTAAGGAAGCGCCCGGCGCTCATTCACCAAAAAGTTGTTCCCGCAGTACGGCCCTCTCTCTTACAGATCCCACTGAGTAATACTGGATCTTGAACCACTATGGCTCATAAGGTTTAAGCTAAATCTAAATCTTCCCCGCCTATTTTGCACCAAAGTGTTTTATAGCAGAGGTTGGTCCACATTTTCTCGTTATAAATTCCGTAACTCCAGCAACATCATAGTGCGACCACCAGCCCGTACCAACCTGCGCCACCACTTCATCCTAATCTATTACGTTCACATCTGCAACACTCTTCCTGAGCAGCCTCAAAATAGCACACACCATCAAACTTTTTCGCAGTCTGCAGATAAGTTCGTTACTTGTGAAGCTGCTGTCATTCTACTTAGTACCCACTACCCTCGATCTCTATGAATCGGGTCCAGTGCACCCTTGAACATAACAGAGATACAACTGGTGGGCAAATAAATGCACCCGTTGTTTTATCCTGCTATCCTCTTGATTTGCTTCAAGCAAGAGCTGTCTAATGAATACCCGATTGATCTGAATTCTCCTTCTTACCGCTTTGAAATCGTTCTAGCTGGGTCCCCGCCACAGATTTCTAATTCCCAGGGCGCAGTGCAACGCTTAAACATCAGCCTTTCTGATGATGCACTATGGATAATATTCTTTTATGGCTTCAGAACCCATTAAACACAAAAAACATCGCGGTGTGTCTCCGTTTAACATGGCAGCGTGCGCCAACGCTCTGTCGCTGTTTAACTAGAACGCACACGCTCAGGATACTTCCATTCTATTACCACTGCCCCAGTAGAAACCGCTCTATTATTTGCCTTGACCTGCCTTTTCCAGTGCCTGTTGCTGTTTGTTCGCTCAAACTGATTGGCTTGTTTTGCTGGCCTGATTTTTCCTCCGACCGTAAAAACATCTGATACCTGTTCTTTGCTAAACTGTTTCCACAAATGACTTCCTGTTGGCTATCCAGCCTGTAGATCTGTTAGCATGCACGAGGGATTTAAACCCCGTACGATGGTCATGCACGCCAAGCAGCGCGGGTCGCCTGGTTTATTTGCACTATCGCGGGTCCGCAAACCCGCTACCCCTCCAGTAACACGGCTGCATCGCCCATCGCCAGTGGTTCGGAACCTTGTCTTTAATTCAAGGGCTCTATAAAAATGCACTGTTGTTGTCTGTTTGTAGCTGCGGGGTCGAACTTTTCCCGAATGTGTCACTTATCAGGCAACTCTACACCACACAGATGATGGAAAACTGAACATTTCTCGGTTAACAACATTTTTCAAAATATACCTGTGATAGCCTGAAGACGCTCTGCGATGTCCAAGGATTACATCAGCGTACAAAGCTATAATCACCCTCCCCTTAGCTGGGGTTGCTCAGCACCAAAGACCGTTTCGTTAGCCAAACATGACATGCAGACTTCCCTGAACTGCCCCCAGGAGTGCTCACATACAACGAATAAAGAATTAATGGGATGAAATCCTCATTCTTTCATTAGCGTTCATGACTAGCGCCCACGGGCTTTTTGCGCCATGAACCACTTGTTGACTGAAACAAATAGTAACGCTCCCATGGTGGTCCTTTCTGTTACATTCGTTTTTCCTCCCAAATTGTCGTACTGAACAACTCACGTAGCGAATCCTAGCAGAACTACTCATTTATTCGAGGACCTATTCCATTCTTTCCTTCTGTGTCCACCGCCTCATATTACGCCAACATCCTGCAAAATTGTGCCTACGTTACTGTAATGGTACCATACAGACAAGATAAGTCAGCCTCGGTTTGCTAGGCTACCGAGCATAGGCTCATCCCCACCCGATCTCATTAAGTCACTTGTTATAATGATAATAATGATAGGTTTATGTCCCAACGCGTAGGGCACATCCAAATTGAGGCAGGATCGGGTTGCTACAACCGGAACGCGGCGGCCAACAACACAAAGGGGAGGAAAGTTCAACCGTCGGGACAAGCTCATTACATTAAAGGTCATCGAATTTGTGTGAACTAAAAAGTGGAACAGTGGGGCATGAAGTACGACTAGTTCGATGATCAAACCGGTTGACTTGAACTAAAACTAAACAATCGTTGCTGGCCACAGGTGACCTTGGGCGGTTGAGTAAATCGCCAGGATCAGAAAAAGCAAACTGGAGACCGAGGTGAAAGAATTTGAAGCGGCAACTATTGTCCTAAAATATGGTATACATTGAAATAAGTTGACTCACCGGTATCGCTGTTGTGAAGAAGCCAGGTGTAAAGGATATTTCCAAGAGAGATAGTGCTGATGCATAGGGCCGAACGAACACCTTTAATGAAATCGTACAAGTCGTGGAAGGGGCGAACTGAATTTGCAGCGAAGAACCTGGTCGGTTAAATCCATTCGAAAGGTTCAGCTAGTTAGAACAAACCTGTCACAGAGGCTTTTGTGGCCAGGTTAATTAGTTGTTCATAGTTGCAACTACGGGCTTGACCAAGCTAGAGAAGAAGGTCGAGGACAGGAAGTAAATAGTCTCGGGAGTGCCACCAGACCGCGTGTGACAGTGCAACGCCCTCACTGCATTGACATAATTCACGACAACCCCGTAACGGTCGACAAGGTTGCCGCAATCAGACAGGAGATGCGCGTTATTTTTGGCGGCTGGATCTGGGTTAGACGAGGAATTGACACGGGCGGAGTCAGGCCGATGTAGAGCCATGGGTAATTTCGATTCAGCTGGAGGACCATGTGGGTGTGAACCGGGGACCAGCCAGATTGAATTAAAGACGCCGTTCGAAGGTTGAGCACAGGGGGAAGGTGGAGGGAACCTGATGCGAGCTGTAGCATATGGTGAGTGTCCAAAGGAAAAAATAGTCTGAAGGGCATGACAGCAAGTTAAATGGACCTAGGAAAGGGTGCATTTTTGTTGGCTGGCCCAGCATCCAAGGACTGACTTAGGTTGCCCACGTAGTATGAGTACATAACGAATCATAATGAGTGAGCTTCTACTCGGTGCGTATTCAGCACATTTACTTCCCGATGCAAAAGACTAGCATTGGTGGTGGGAGGTGTGTCTCGTTTGTGCACTGAGCGTCAGCGGATCAGATGGCTCAAGGCCAGGGCAAAAGAGGTTGCTTAATTTAGGGAATGTAAGGACTTACCCGCCGAGTTAGGAGGCTGGCCGGTGGGGTAATTGTTGCCGGAGGGGCATAAGGTGAGTTAGACAGGGAGCTGAATTAGCTTTTAGGTAGGATAAAGTATCCAATCAGAGGGTCTTCGCTGTTTAAATTGTGGAAGGTTATTGTGAAGAAGGAAAGCAGATATAATGATCGGTTAGGTGAGAGGAATTGTGGTGTAACTGGAGGCTTCACATGAACTGAACAGAAAAGAGCAAAACAACCAACAGGTGATGGGCGTGACTGCTGGTATTCAGGGAATAATGAGGTTTTTGTATTTTATATGTATACGATCGCTTCACGGAACAAGCGGAAGGAGGCCGCGATATGTCTGGTTGATGAAGTGGACTTTGGGTGGGGCAACTCAGATTCAAGACGAAGATGGCAATGCTTTGCAACTCGATGTTAACCATGAGCCTCGAAGAGTAACTTCGGACTACCCCACGCATTTTTTATAAATCGGACGAGAGGATGTTTGTCTTTTGCTTGCATTTTGTGGTTTTGCCAGCTAAATAATAAGCCCAAACCAGCTAAAGACAAACAACAGTGTATCTTTATGGATTTTCTGAATTCCGGCAATGGACGATGCACCCGTGCTACTGGAGAGGTGGCGAGTATACGAACGCACGGTGGTTTGCTAATAAGGATTGTACTTTCTGCTTTTTTCGTGATGTTTAATGACCTATTTGTTTAAAGAACCAGTCCTCAAAACAGTTCCCAATACGGCATTTAATGTCTTCATCCGTTTGTTCCTACTGCCTACTGTCTACGAACTGCGTATGATCCGACGGTTCCACAGCTCCTGTGGGATCCTTGGCTGTCCGGACTTCACACTTACTATGTGGTGCATTGTCGGATAGTACCTCAAAAAGTGGGATACGAGATGAACGATCTCCTTCACATGATGTTGAAAACTATGCTCTTTTTTATCGTCAGCATTCTGACTACTGAACTTCTGTTTATACACGCAGATGTTTGAAGGAATTACACAGCTATAGAAGTGAAGAAAGCCGGCTCAACGAAAAATGGGCGTAAGCATCGTTAGCTAACCTTCTAATACCGAATCCGGGACGTGAGAGCATCCAGCTAATAAAAGATGTTCAAAGTGGTGCAAGGTTCGACTTTCCCCACTCGAATATACCAGCTCAACACCCAGCATAAATTTGTCAGTGGCCTCGGTGACACTTGCCTAAACTGTGACTACCCTGAAGGTTGTAGATGAACCTCGTGCTCTCTAGTTTCACACTTTGGCCCGATTATACATTTAAAACAACCTAATCTGAAGTCTTATCCGAAATATTTCCTCTCATCTTGCTACAGACTTCATTGTGGCATGCACGTTTAGACGGGTCAAAACCCCTGTTATCAAAGGCACGTCAAGAGAATCACCAGTATAATGGACCGTGAGAGCGATGGCGCCCTCTTATCTGTCGGGCATCAGGCCGCGCAGTCCGTCTTGGATAGACATTAGGATGTGGTATTTAGGCATGTCATGTGTTTTCACCCGCAAAGTGCCAGGCAGTAACCCAGGGTTTACAGCCAATCTGCATCCATATAGAGCCGCAAAAACAGAATCCTAGAATTGCTAACCGATCTTCAGGTCCGCACAACTGCGTAATTCTTGATTTTACACTGCCGGAAAAGCCAGTGAGCGCATTGTGGGTCATCAGCAATATGTATACAAACCAACACTTTTATGGTGTCGAAAAAGAAATGAGCCAAAGTTGAGGGGCTGTGTACGCAAGGCGGGTGTGAGGATGATATTGCCATGTGTTTATAAAACTCAAACTCCAGGATCCAGGGACATTGGATATCATGGTGCTTTCAGGCATCGTGGCGTTCACGACACAGTTGGCGTTAACTGCCTCTGGCGTGTTTGCGATGGAATGAAATGAGGGGCTTCATTTCAGTAGTAAGAAAAACTTGAAGGTTCTTTGGAATATGTGCTACACATGAACATTCGCTCGCCGCGCAGAAAACACCGCTTTAAGTCTATCTACTTATTGGCAAAACGCCAGAGGATCTTCGCTTGGCCAGCAGTCGGCGCGAGCAAGAATAACATTGTCAATTCCGAGTTGGACAGCATTGAGAAAATTATCCCTATCATCATCATTACCTGCGTAACGCCAAGTTCCAAGCTACCCACCTTTTAATGCATAATTTTCTTAAAAGCGTTACTGTGAAGACAAAAGAGGGCGGAGAGAAAATTGACCTAGTAATAACCTAATAAATTCATTAGGAAACGCATACACCCACAGACATTTATTCAGATAATCTTTATAGGAACTAAAAATAGGCACCGCGGATATCAATCACTAACTAGATCTTGCAGCATTTCCAACCACACACATACTGACAACAATGTTTATTCCCAACTAGTGGGCGGCATACAGACAGGCAGCATCATACTATTACAGTCAGAATAGAGTACGACTGGGGGATTTGCGGGTACTGAGGATTGCACGAAAAAGGGCAATATCCTAAACAGTGGGAAATATCCTATGTAGACTTGACCACGCCTAAACCGGCATGGGAAAGGAAACGCGGTTACCAGGAGTTTATCTTACTTTCGGGGAGCCATGTCAGATCAGATCGTTGAGGTCTGAAAGTGGCGGGCAAAAACAGAACAAGAAAAGGAAAAAAAAGAGACATCCTGCTTGGTGCATGATGAGAAACCTTCAACTTGCGAAACATGATGAACCAAAACAACGAAGCCGGTGCGGTAGCTGGATTTTCACTGTCTGGCCGGTTAATTTGAACAAAAATCTAAGACCACGTATTCGACCGTGGACCGCTGAGCTTATGGCAAGGGTCATAAAAAGAGAAAGTGGGGATGATGATGTAGGGGAATCAGCAATACGGATAAATGGTAGCAAGAATCTCACAGTGGCGGCGTACACTGAAATTGTAGTGACTCATTGATGTCACTGCTAGAGTGGGGTCTGGTGTGAGAGTGCCTTGGTGAGAGATGTGGTGCCAACGCACAGGACGGAACGCGAACTGCACAGAAAGACTGACTTTGTGAGAAGCGTAGAATGAAAAGCAACGAGATGTTTTTATTCGAACGGAAGTTCCGGTGGTTTATAATGAACGGGCCCCGGAGGCGGCTGGGGGCAGGTGAAGGGTTTGTTCGCTGCTGTAGGTAAAGGCGCGAGTGAACGAAGTCATCGTCAAAAGTAGGAAGTGAATAGCTGCGGGTACGCTATCAAACTGGGTGTGGTGGTGCCATGCCATCAGTGCACTGCTATACTTCGGTTTCTGGAGAGTCCCTTGACGGACGCCAAGTGTGAGGTGTTTGGGCCGGGATGTGCAATTATGTGGGCAACGGAATTTTTCGAGGGGTCAGTCCATGAAATCCGCCGATGTAAAACAAAACCGCTGTATTGCCGCGGGTATTTTTTGGTACGTACGGGGATCTCTTTGGGTGTAAAGCACAGATTAGCTGGAGTGGATAACAGCCAAACAGGGCGTCCGGACATCATTACTGGATAAAGTTACAACAGAAGATCCCGGCATTTTTACTAGTTTTCAAACCGTCTATTCAACTCAGACTACGCGCACGTCTCCGACTGTGCCACTCATGACTGTGCAGCCGTCCCGGCAAAAGGCGAGTCTCCACGTGTAATACATATCCAAGTGATAAGGGCCGTTGCTGATTGACACACTAAAATCAATGTGACTGTCGCACAACCGAACACCTGTTTTCTAAATGCCCTGTTGAGGATTCGCCACAATGAACCAGGAAACGCGAAAAAATCATGCATTAAGTTTATCTTTTGGGGCACAAATAAAGCTTATAAAACTTTCAAAACACGTAAAGTGCGGCACGGCCTATCATTGGGCTGTAAGCGACGTGTTCAGAGACCACAAGCCCCTAACCTCACACTGCCTATGCATAGCGCATGCCAAAATGAAGAACTGCCTTGTTCAGTTCATCAAAAATCATCTGCGCCTTCCTTCCTACTACAGGCGACATTACTGCAGTCAGTGTATGATTAACCGACAAGATTTTCACCGGAGTTCATTTATTAACCAGAGTTCTACACGACCTTCTAGCGTGCACACCACTATCTTGTTCATCACAACACCTAATAAGCGTGCAGAGAAAGGCCATGCCTATTGCGCACCACATTTTGTACAGAGACCTTTTGAGAGGTCTCCGTATATTGTAGCACATTCGCGAGTCTGAGAATATAAAAAATGCTTCAAATCTTCTGAAGGACCTCTCACTGAGCAAACCTTTCAACCAGCTCAAACCGGCCAACGGGGTAAAATGCGACCTAAGAATCCGGGAATGCCGAAATTGTGGGTCGCTTATATGTAGGACGCGCCAACTCTCGTCAGGCCAAAACACTTTTTTAGTGCTTTAGACGCCACAAGATAATGACGTCACGACGGTCCCTACGTGCTTACCGCATTTACGACCAAAGACTCTATAGCAAAATCTTGACTGCAAGGTAACGGAGACTAAAGGAACTTGTCAGTGCATTGCACTTTCTATAGAACGAATCGCCATGCATTTCTATTTCAAACCGAAAATCCAGGAAACCTGGTTGGCTAATCCTTTGACCATTGAGTGGCTGGGCGTTGCGCAGGTCTTCCGTATGGCTAATCGGATCACGCAGACTCGCCTAACAATGCATCATCCTATGTTGTAGACTTTTTTGATGCCTGCAGTTTGCCTGTAGCCGTGAACTAAGCGCATTCCGGGCAAACGTTCCGGGAGTCCTGGGCCATTCTTGCAGATGCGCCGATATGTCCAGCGCAGAAATAAACTAATCGCGTTCTCCTTGAGGGATAGAAACCTGGAACCCACGAGTGACAAAATAGTGGTATCTGAAGTCTACAGAGAACAACATGTAAGCCTGTTTCCTGCCCCAGTGACCTCACCAACCCCATTCCTGTTAAGGCGTAATTACGAACGGTCTCTTATACGGCCCTTATACATCTGATTTCCACACCACCACTTTGCATGCTTATATCGGCCTTTACTAGATCCCTTGTAATTTGATATCGTTTGTTAGCAAACCCACCCCCTTGGTCGCTAGTCTATTTAAGTACAAAATCATCTATATCCTATTCCATACAATCACTTGTCATCACCCTAATCGCGTCAGACGTCAAGTTTTTCTTTCAATGTATATTATTGCACATTACCCCATTTGTTGTCTTTTCAAACTCACCATGCTTTACTAATTTCATCCCACCCCCTCATCTTCCCAAGCTTCGAACTTCGGCAATGCCTGGTTTGGAGGACCTGGTTGGCTGTTACCCACTCCACCTGGCCGGTGATCTTCAACCACAGGATCCCAAAACAGACCAAAAGAACCCTGCGATTCCATATCGGCTTCGCTCCACCTTGTTTCCTCGGCCAGCCTGAAATGAATCTCGCTGCCCAAAGAACTGCACCCCAGCCCAATCACCTTAAAATGTGACGTCCGTTACGGGGCTGTCCAAAAACTGAAGCATGTCAGGCCAATGATTGCACGGCACTGCCATACCCAGTTCGATAGCACTCCCGCAACTATTCCATTCCTTCTCTCGACCGTGCCCTCGCCCACTCGTTCCATTAACTGCAAATACGACGAACTCCCCAATCGACCCCAGCTGACTCCATGACACATTCATTCCAACCTGCTGAACTGTTGGTTGAAATTTAACCATCTCTGTGTTACTGTGCTTCCCACCAAATCCAATAACTTTCTATACAGTTCGCGTTCCGGCTCGCGTGTTGCCACCATCTCTCTCTTCCAAAGGAACTATTATGCCCGCCTCCACAACAGCGACACCAGTGAGTCACTACAGTTTAACCGTATACCATGTTTTTGAGATCCCTGCTACCATTTACCCGCTCTGCTAGTCCCTCCATTTCATCATCCCCACTTACACTTTTGTGACCCTGGCCACGAGCCCAATAGTCCAAGGCCGCGAGGCCTCAGCGGTTGTTCTTCAGTTCAATTTGATCGGCTGGATGATGCCAACTTTGCTGCTTCACCATATCTGATGTTCTGGTTTCTGATTTTCCACAGCTTACATTTCTCCTGTCACATATCAGGCAAGAAGCCTCTTGTTTTGCCCTCCCTCGCTTTGTGCCCGCCACCTTCAAATCCTAACGATCTGACCTTGCTTGATGTTCTCTTCGGCAAAAGAGCTTCCCTGCTCTTGCCGGTTTAGTGACGACCACGCCTACATTGGATACAGCTCACCGCCTATGGCGCTGTCCTCTTTTCCCACCCAAAACCCCCTGTACTCACAGTCCCACCAGTCATACCTTTATTCTGACTGTAACCTTATGATCATGCCTGACGGCATGCCCCCACAAGTTGGGAGTAATTATTATTATTATTATTACTAACTAAGTTGGGCTCCACGGAGGTTAACCTTAGTCATCTCATGCCCAAAACAAACCCGTTCCAGACGAGGTCCATACAAAGATTCTGCAGAAAACGTAGTTCACGTTGGAAAAGCATTTCAACCTGGTGTTGCGCCAGTCGCCCGACGAAGGTGGCCTTCCCTCCGCATGCCTCACGCCAATCTACAAAACTGGTGACCAACTATCTCCCGGCAGTTACAGGCCTAATAGCTTTACCGGCCGTGCAAGGTGACGGAACACATTTAGAAGTGGGCCATCTTAAACCACCTTACTACCAACAACTGGATATTCCCGGTTCAACACAGATTCCCCATAAATCGCTCTTTCGTGACAAACATGCTCTTATTCATGGACAGCCTAACCCAAGCTGAGGGCGAGAGACCCATATTGGATGTTATATTTTTCGACCTTTGAAAGGCATTCGATTGGCTCCCACAGGCATTGCTGCTCATCAAACTCGGGTCTTACGAAATGTAAGGGGAAATTCTGCGCTGTATTAAGACGGTCCCGTCGGACAGAACAGTTTGAGTGAAAGTAAATTCGACCTACTGTTCTCCGGTGCCGGGCTCCATCGAAGTTCCCCAAGGCTCTCTTTTGGGGACACTTCTGTTTCTGATCTACGTCGAGTCCATGTCTACATCTTACAGACGACTTGGAATCGCGGAGTTCAAGTGCCACTGCTCTCCAAATTGATGTAGACGGTGCAAAGCAGAGGTCGTGGAGTTGACACTTTCCTCCGAATGTAGAAAAGTGCGCCCATATGTCATTCGGAGGGGACCCGGCGAAAGCCTTTGTCAGCATGATGAGAATGGATCATGATTCACCGCGAAAATGGATGACAAAAATGATTTTGGTATCCGGCTCTCTTCGAACATGCCCTTCTCACCGCACCATGAGAAATCAGCTCAAAACGCATTCGCCGTTCTACGGACAAATCCACGGATCTTCTTGTGCATTACTCGCATGGACTTCCAAATACTCTATGGGGTCTGCTTCAGACCGCTTCTCGAATACGCCACTCAAGTTGTATACTCGGGACGCAAGAACGATGCAACCTCATTGAGCTTGTCCAACGGGCTGCTACAGAAATTGTCGCCGGCCTTAAATCCGTGGGCTATGAAACGCGTCCTGTGGTGACTGACCTCGTTCTGCTGAAATATCGTCCACTCCGAAGAGACCCAATACTTAATTATGCCTAGTTTGGACAAGGTTTGCCCAGTCGTTTTTCACGGTTGATCCAGCCAACCCAAGGTGGGACATGGTGAGAGGATTTTCAAGCTCCGGGCGCACCCTTTTTTAGGCAAAATATTTTCTCATTTCGGGTAGTTGCTGCGTGGAATACCCTTCATTTGATAGCTCTCCACGTTTCATCTAGTACCCACGCACTACTGGACAATTTCTAATGGGAATCCTTGCGCTGACAAACTTACTGCCCCGCACCGAAAACCTAAAGAACAGTGCCACACCCTTTTTCGCTCGTGCACTTCAGGTGAACGACCGCCGTCGAACGACCAGAACAAAACCGACCCAGGATACTTGGGTATAAACCTCGATCCTTTGTAGCAAACCATGGATCCGTGATACCCCTCATTGCGCTGAAGCGTAGGATTGTTGTTTTGATCACCCGTTCATACGGACATGAGACGCTGCATTGCTTTCGTCTTTCATTTCATTACTGGGACTTATTCCCTATGTCTGCATGACAATGAGCCAGTGGTATTCAGTACTGGCATATTGTTGTGCGGACTCAGAAAAGTAATACAACCTGCTTGAATAGAAACTGAACATTTATTGCGGCCCATGGACTTTATTGGTCGTTTACTGTTCACAAACCAGCTTGCGCTGGCTTCTGCTCTTTCGCCGTTGGGAGTGAGGCAGCGTTGCGCGGTGAAACAACTCAGTATTGAAGCATGTCACCTGATATGTGGATACCCGCTAAATATAGGGCAGTTGTTGGTGTGCAGAATGCCATCCAAGCTTAGGTCACACTCACCTGTATACATTTATAATAGTGGCAGCATTATTGTTTCTTTCATGGACGGTGAGTGGCATACCACCGGGCATGATAATGGTAGCACTGCCAGAATAGGAACATGAATGATGGGTACCCAGGTTCACGCAAAAACAAGAAAGCGACACAACCGATGGTCGCAGACTGGCACGATCAAAATCTGATGGAAATCGGCTGCATAGAGATATGGTTATTAGGGTTTTTCTATCTTTTGACGAACATATTAAGCCTAACCAAGATTACACTGTTACAGTCTGAAAATGGCGGAAAACAACACAACTGGGGAACCGCGAACTAAGGCATCCTGCCCAGCACGTCATAAGGAAACCAGACATTGCGCAAATTGAAGGAATAACCCAACGGATTTGGTGGAGCAGCGGTGCAGATGTGATCCAGCAAGTTGGTTTGAAACAAACACCAAAGCCGATGTTGGTTCCTCCCGTGGATCAACGGCGATCAGCGTTTTTTGTGTTCTGACTACTCATGATTACCGTGAGTTACGCCCGTTTATTGTAACGCATTGCCGTTTCCTTGCTGCACTTTTCTTCGATTTTGCTCTTATTTCAGGCATGCTTACTCTCTAGTACTGGATGTCGACAATTTTTGCCGGTTCGTCTCTGCTTGGAAGTTCGTGTCAGCCTCACCTAATTTTGCCCGCGCCGACGTAAGAACGGACCGACCGTAAGCGAACTAGAGCCACTTGGATGGTAGGTGGGCATGTTATTCAGTACACCAACTTGATGCTCTAGAAGATCCTTTTTTGCATCACCTATATATCACACCTGCCAGAGAGCTTTCGTTGAGATTTTTTGAATGGATCTAAGCGCGCTGTCCGATCTGTCACTTGGCACGAATTGTCGCACCGCACTGCCAGCCAGAGACCATACCTTACCTCCCGAAGTAGTGACTATTTTCTGGATCGTTAACTCTTTGTACAGCCAACTAACACTGAATGACTGCTGGTATCTGAAAGTTTGTACGTCGTTTGGTACTTACTTTCCGTTGCTTCCAGAAAGCCCTGCTCCTACCGATTGTGCTGTCACTGATCGTACGGCTTGCATACCTCACAATGGTTTTAACTCGCTTGTGTATAGACCTAGTTTCTGACAGTTCTCAGTATATCATCTACTGTCCTTGTCCGTCTGTTTCTATTGCCTACCGGATACAAAATTCGTATATTTCGATAGCTGCAACCGTCTTGTGAGATCCTTGGCTGCCCGGAGCTTACATGCATTGCCGCATTGGATAGTTGGGTTTATGATCTGGTGCACAAAAAGTGTAGGTGGGCATGAAGAAGTAAGTAAACCCGAAATACGCGTAAATGGCAGCTAAATTATCAAAATTATGGTTTACAGTAGAACTATTTAGACTTAGTGGTATCGCTGTTGGAGCTGAGGCGCGTGTAAACTTTCCCTGAGAGAGTGAGTTAGTGCTAACCCACAGGACAGGAAGGAAAGAAAACGCTTGAAGTTGCGGAAGTGCAAGCTGAAAGTACGCCGAGGTGGCTAGATCCGAAAGAATGATCCAGCTGATTGGAACTAACTTGTTCCAGAGTCTGCTGGAGCAAGGCAAGGAATTTTGCATAGTCGCAGACAAGGGAACGAGTAGACCAGAGGGCACGGCCCGGAGTAGGAAATAAATAGTTGCGGTTATGTCAGCAGACTGGGTGTGACAGTGCGGTGCCAGTATTGCATTGACATATTTCGGGTTTTGGGCAGCCAAGTGATGGACGTCATGTTTGAGATGACCGGACTGAGTGTGTGCAATTCTGTGGGCGGGTGGTTTTGCATTAACTAGGTAGACCCATAGGCGTGGAAAAAGCCAATACAAGATCATAGGAAGTTTCGGTCCGTTTGGAGATCCTTTCAGATGCACAAACCAGATGGAGCGAATACCTTTCAGTGAGTTCAACGATTGGAAAGATGAGGGAATGAGATGAGACTAGTAGGACAAAGTTAATATAAAGGAGGTATCAGGTGCGACGGAGTCTTTGGAAGAGTGAGATGGTGACAACACGCGAGCCAGTACGAAAAATGTACAGAAAATTATTGATTTTTTGGGGAGCACAGATTGAAAGTGCACCGAAATGGCTACATTCGAACGACAGTTTCAGCAGTTTGGAATGAACATAACATGGAGTCAGCTGGGGCCAGGTGAGGGGCATTATTCGTATTTGCAGTTAATGGAACGGGTGGGCGAGGGGGTACAGTCGGGAGTTGGAAGGGAACAGTCGCGGGTGTGCTAGCAAACAGGGTATAGCAGCGCCGTGCCATATCCTATTGGCTGTTATCCACGCTCAGAGAATTGCACATCCCAGCCCAATGACCTTACATGTGACGTCCGTTGCGGGGCTGTCCGAAAACCGAAGTGTGTCAGGCCAATGATGGCACGGCGCTGCTATAACCCGTTTGCTAGCACACTCGCGACTGTTCCCTTCCAACTCTCGACTGTACCACCTCACCCACCCGTTCATTAACTGCAAATACGAATAATGCTCCTCACCTGGCCCCAGTTGACTCCATGTTATGTTCATTCCAAACTGCTGAAACTGTCGTTCGAATGTAGTCATTTCGGTGCACTTTCAATCTGTGCTCCTTATAAAAATCAATAACTTTTCATACAGTTCGCGTTCTGGCTCGTATGTTGCCACCGTCTCATTCTTCCAAGGAACTATTACGCCCAACTCCACAACAGCGACATAAGTGATTCTTTACAGTTTCACTGTACACCATGTTCCTGAGATTCTTGTTACCATTCATCCGCTTTGCTAATCCCCCCACTTACGCTCTTGTGAACCCGGCCATGAGCCCGACAGTCCAAGGCCACGAGTTCTCAGCGATTGTTTTAGGCTTCAGTCCAATTCGGCCGGCTGGATGAAGCCAACTCTGCTGCCCCACCAGACAGCGGTTAAAAAGTCGCTGATTGAGACACTCGGTATTCGCCGAATGAAATCATTTTCTCAAAAACGACGGTGTTTTGATGGTCACCACTTCACAGTTAAGAATGTTCATGCCTAATCGGTTATCCTGCAAATTCCCACTATCGCTGCTTTGTTTAGGTGAGCGAATCCTCCGGGTCATCTGTTACGTCTAACTGGAAAAAATGGGTACAATTGTAGTACGATATGGCGGCATGAGGTCAAACGTAAATAGCCTACAATGGGTGGAATTGGAAAGTAGTTATGAAGCTGCGGTAATGGAAGTTTCAGAGCCAACACTGTACTATTGGACGCGGCATGCCACCCACAAGTTGGAAATAAATATCATCATTATAACACCGCCACCTACAAATTCTAGCAACCTGACCTTGCTCGATGTTCTCTCCATAAAACAGTATAGTAACTGTGCTTCCCTGCTCTTGCCGGTTCAATGGTGATCACCTCTACGTCGGATAAAGCCCCTCGCCTATGATGCTGTCCCTTTCCCCACCCGAAACCCTCTGTACTCACAGTCCACGCCAGTCATGCCTTTATTCTGACTGTAACCTTATGAGTATGCTTGACGGCATGCCACCCACAAGTTGGAAATAAATATCATCATTATAACACAGTTTGGGTTGTGATGAAAACTGACTAAATGAGGCAGGATAAGAATGGATTTATGCTTAGTGTCTTAGAAGTCAGGGATTGATAAAGCTTGCCAACGTAATGCTACTGTTAGTACAAGAGGCATAAATAAAAAAAGTACAAATATGCAGAGAGGTTGTGATAATGAATACCGAATGCATAAGGAATGATGGGAATAGAACCCCAAAAGTTTAGGCCACTTTATCGGGAATTGGCCACTTTAGTTGGTGTTAATGGTGAATGTTAGAGGAAGGTCACCCATCCCCGGAACACTGTTGGCAACTTCAATCAACAAGTGGTGCATGGCAAAAGAAGCCCATGGACACAAGCAATGGATGCTATTAGCAAAGGATAACTATTACTTCACTGTGTTTTTATATCTGTTTATTGTACGCGACTGTTTTGGGCTGCGTTAGAGAGGAGTGTGCGTTATCATTGGCTAACGAAACTGCTTTGATGCGGTGCGACCCCAACTAAGACAGGACTGAATACGGCTTTGCACGTCAGTTTAATCCATAGACGCCGCAGAGTGCATTTGGTCTATCTCAAGCATACTTTAAAATTATTTTTAGCAGAAAAGAGGCCCGTCTGCAGTGCGTAGGAATGCCAGATAAGTGGTACAACCTGGAAGAGACCACCGCAGAAGCTACAAACCGATAGCGACGGTGCTCCTTTTTAGAATTCCTGAATAAAAGGCCGGGCACCGAACTACTGGTGATGGTTGGTGCGCACTCGGCACTAGAGGCTTGGTGGGTACACGAGCGCACCATGGTGCAACGTAACAGGGCGACCCTCCCGGCAGAGCGCACCCAACCATCACACGAGCTTTTTCATCCCGCTTGCATGCTACCAGATCTGCAAGATAGAATAGCACCAAGTAATTGCAAGTGTGGGTTGTGTAATAATGAAGAACCATAGCTACTAGATATTACATCCGGTCTGAGGGAAAGTCAGGCCAGTAAAAGAGCTCAGTGCGTTGAAACAAGCAAACAGCAGTCACTGGTAAAGGCAGATCGCGGAAAGTCAAGTGCGATGGCAGTTAGCACTTGGACAATGGGAATGGAATGGAGGTGGTTAGGACGTGCGCAATATGGCTGAAAAGCGACGGAGCGTTGGTGCGAGCTACCATATCATGTAGCGGCACGCCAACATTTGTGTGCTTACTAGGCTGTGATGCCAGAAAACTTCATTCAATCACCAGAGAGCCTTTTTGAGCGTGTAATGAGTCCTGGGAATATGAAATCTTGACTTCGCTTTGGGTTATATTAGTGGGAGCCAGGCAAAAAATAGACATTAGGTAGAGATGACGGAGTGATTCAGTGCAGGGACCTGGCTAGGACGATGTATAGGTTTTCTGGGTCAGGCCAGCAACACGGCACACTCAGATCAAGGGGGCATTCAACAGACAACCGTTGCTTGAGGCAAATCAAGTGGAAAGCAGAATAAAGCAACAGGATTTTCACTTGTCTACTAATCGTATCATTGTTACAATCAAACGTACTCTAGTCTCGATTCATAGAGGAGATCGGGGGCAGTCTACAGACTGCGAAAAAGGATGATGGTGTGTGCTTTTTTGAAGCCGCTCAGGGAGACCATTGCAGATGCGTACGAAGCAAACGAGAAAGAAGTAGGTTGCTACTAGCTGGATTCTACACGAATAGGTTGATGGAGTTATGGAATTTATAGTGAGGACATGAATTTACAGTTGGCCCAGCATCTGCTGTTGAAGCGTGTTCGGTGCAACAGCTGCTTTATCCGTGTGGTCCACAATGTTTCAAGGCCCAGGATTATGCAGCCGTAGGAGAGAGGGCTGGACTGCGGAAACAACTTTTTGGCCAGTGAGCGCTTGACGACTTCAAGTGCTTATTTGCAATTTTGGCTATGAAGAGAGAGAATGCAGGAAAGGGTTTCATTATCGGCCGCATGCACTGTTTGAAAATGGTGACCGTTTTGCCTCGAAGATGAAACAAGCTTGATTTAGGATGCCAAGTCTACGTGCTCCGGCCTCCTTAAACTGGAACTTGCTGGGGAAACTTAGGGTGCAAGAGCATGTGAGACCAAGGTCTTCAATCTTTTTGAAATGACTAACAGGTGTGCCACTGATTGCGGGTGCATCAACTTGGAAGAAGCGGCGACAGGGGTTTATTAGGGATCTAACGGAAGACAACCCTAGACCGGCTGCAATTGACCAGCGAGTCAGAGAGCCTAGGTCCCGTTGGATCCGGTGAAGAAGGAGAGTCTTTGCAGAGGATGGAAATATGCGGGCTAACCATGGGAGACGGCGCCTAAGACGTCGTTAACATAAGTATCTAGCGGGCTCCATTGAATGACTCCAATAATGATACACAGCACAGATAGCTCTTTGTTGATAATTTGGGTCATTCATGCTTAGTCAGATAGGCAGGTCAATCATTGAAATAAGTAATAATAATAGGTTTATTTCTCAACTTGTAGGGAACATGCTGACTGAGGCATGATCGGGCCGTTACAGCCTGGACACGGCGGGCAACAACACAGTGGGGAGGAAGGTACGATTAACGAGGCATGCTTGTTACGTGAAAACTCACCGCAGTTGTGGGAACCGAAAAAAACTGGGACAGTGGGTATGAGGTACGACTAGTTGAAAAAGGAAGCCGGTTGATATGAACTAAACTGAAAACCATTGCCAGCCATGAGTTACCTTGGACGGTTGAGTAAATGGCCAGAGAAAAAAGCAAAAATGGAGATGCAGATGGAATAATTCAAGGTGGAAGCAAATGGCAGGTTTTGTCTCAGAAGTATAGTTTAAACTGAAACTAACTCAGTGGTGTCACTGTTGTAGGAAAGTGAGATGTAATGGATAGATTCGATGGGGTGATAGTTCCGATGCAAAGGTCCAGACGAGCACCGTATATGACGCCAACGGTACTGCGTTTCTGTGTCAGGGATGCGCCAGGGACCTGGTCAAAAGCGTTTTGCATATCAAGCTTAACTATTACATTGGAGTGCTTGGCACCATAGGCTGCTGTGATAGTCTCATAGACTTGAAGTTGGTGGACACTGATGGATCTCCGAGGCAGGAATCCGAACTGCCGACCATGTATAGCATGTAGAGCTAGGAGAATCCTGGTTAACGGGGTGTTGACCAGACATTCAAGAGTTTTCGTTAAAAAAGGTCACGGCAGATCCGATCGTAGTTAGAGTTAGTTTGTATAAATCTGGATTTGAGATGCGGGCCGACTCTAGCTTGCTTCCACTGGGAGGGAACGTTTCCAGAGTTTACTGAGTGGGTGGAAAAGATTTAGGACAACGATTCCGACACATTGACCTGCATGTCCCAGAACACGAGATGGAAGTCTATCCGTCTCCGGCAGGAAGGTATCCTTAAGAATTTGAAGAAGGGCAGAAGCACCAGTCGGGGGCTACGTTGATAAGAGAAGAGTGGCTACTTTGACCGCTACGAGCTACAGAATGTGCGGCAGGGATTGTGTGTTTCAGTTTTGGAGAAACAGCTAGCAAAGTAACCATTCAAATGGTTTGCTTGCTGATCTGATCGTTGATAGAACGACCTTCTTCGAAAAGGAAGCAAGCAATTGAAAGATTATTTGCGTTGCAACGCCCACGGAACAGTTAACCAAGTAATTTGGAGTAAGAGGGGATTGCGAGTGCGGTGCCCTCTTCACGGCATTCGACAGATACCCGCAAAGACTCTCAGTTTGTCGTGAGCCTACTGATGAGAATTACTAATGAAAAATCGTGGGATTTCCGATATTCTCTGCTAACTCAGTGTCTATTTGCATCCAAGGTATTTAGGAACCTATCATGGCGAGAGTTAAAAGGGTGAAAACTTTTCATCAGAGAAACAAAATAAAGAGAGGCCAGTGGATTGTGCGAGATGTCACAGGTACAGTGGGTCTTTGTCGGGAGAAAAAAGTCCCCCCCGGTCGCAGGTAGCCAGCAAGGATGAAAAGACTTGTAAACTATCTGAAGGGAGGAGTTGAAACAGGGAACGACTCGGAGGGGCAGTTGGGCCATTACTGACTTCGTTGCAAGAAACGACGCAGTGGTTGTTTCATGGTAGATTCCAGTTTGAGAAACGGGATGGCATGTTTGATAGTGCTTTTGAATGCTTGCATCACCACTGCTTATTCGAAGTGTGCCTAAAATAATTATATCAACCGTCCGAAAGCTTTGTAAGCCGATCGAAGCTAGCCGTTTTAGGAAACCTCAGCTATTTAAAGGCCAGCTGAAATTGCTTGTCTTCATGAAATATCGTAAAAATCCACCATAAAGACCTGCGCCGAACCAACACGGAACCGTACGCTTGTGTGACATTTCCATGGACGCACACCAAATGTAAGATCTGAGGGGCTGTGGATCTCCCAGGACGATTGCGACTATTAGATTGTACGCAGTTAGTAGCCAACAGACAATAGGAACAGACAGACGTGGCAGCAGACGACTGAGGACTGACAGGAACTGGTTCTACAGATAGACGGCTTAGCAGGCATCGTCAATTAAGCAAGCTTGCAATCCATCGATCAGCAGGAACGAAAAATAGTCAATGAAGCAGCAAAGGTTTCCGGAAGCAACAACAAGTAAACACTATACGATATACAGACATACATATACGGGCAGTCTGCCAGTGTGAGTTGGCTTTATGGGGTGATAACGGCACAGAAACGATGAGTGCATTTGGGAGGTAAGGGACTGTATTTCGGTTGGTGGTGTGACGTGGTAGTTCGTGTCAAGTGACAAGTCAGATTGCGCGGTTAGGTTTATTTGAAACACATCTCACCAAAAGCTATTTGGCAGATGCAAAATATAGGTAATACAAAAATAGGACCTCCCCGGTGCCAAGTTTGCAGTGGGAAGTACGCTTCCCCCCACCCGAGGAGCCCTAATTTCGATCCTCGGGCGGTCTGTTTTTCTGTCAGAAGAGACGCTCGGGAATAGGTGGAACTGAGACTAACTTGCGACCAATGACGGGCGGGCAACAAATACTGACATCAGTTACCGAAGAATAAGCAGACCTTAATTGGGAGCGAACCAGGGGGAAAACCAGCAGCAAGAAAACAACACGGTGTTATAGTAAACGGGCGTAAATCACGTTACTCGTGAGTAGGCAGAACACAAAGAAAATTACCGCTGTTCACCGTTGATTCACAGGGCAGATCATCACTAAGGAGGCCTTTGAAATTCAGAAGCTCCTTTTGATCAATTGGAACTGTTTTGAGCTTCGGAAAACTAAAAATTTTGTGGGCATAATAGTTGCGGTATAATGCTATGAAGTATATGTTTCATTAACATCAAAGCAATATCAGGTGTCTGGATGTAGCACAAGGTTAAGCTGCCTCCGTCTTTCAGTAACAACGTATTTTTATCTTTCTCAAAAGGTTGCTTAAGGATACCCAAAACTGGCTGTGTCATTGAGGCAGCGGATAGGCACTGCCCCCGGCTTTGCACCGACTTATAATTCCATTCAAACCCGAACTGCGGGAAATTCGCGCAACGAACTCCTTAGTACACCATATTGGTTGTATTGTGAGGTTCAACTGATTCCCAAATGATTCCCAAATGTTCGGTCTAAGGGATTTTGTCAGCTAAGCGTGCCGGACCATGACGCCATCCTTCCAGATGAGAAGATTTCAAGGTATCGCAGTATATTTTTCACAGCCTTACTGGATATCCTGCCAACTGAAAGATGAGGCGACAACATACGATTTCCCACTTGGTTGTGATTTGTGGTTGTCTCCGCCTGGCTGCAGTAACTTACCACACAGCGGAAGCTATCACACCATGAGGCATAATATGATCCTGAAGATTGATTCGACCAAACAACGGGGTGAAGCGCCATCACTACGAGAATGTGTGCACTGAAATACATACCTGGACGATGGGTAAAGCAAAAGTACAAAATCCTGACTTTGAGAGCAATTGGTCCCGGCAGACGGATGGGCATCGTCTCTATGAACTTACTGCTGAAAGTTGGATTCACCATAGCCACCAAACTCAACGGCGAAAAACAGCTCTTTTTTCTACTCGCTACTAATCGATCCAAACATGCGAGCAGCAATTCGCAACCTGTGTCTACTAGCATCGGGTTTTTTACACCCACCGAACTTATTAAACCTATTGGACCTGTTCAACCTTTTCAGACCTGTGCGCTTTGAATGGGCTGAAATCTTAAGCGCGGCACATTCGACGGGGTTTCGTTTTCGGTTCCCAGAAGCCATGGCGGGTGACGATAAAATGAACATCGATAGTATAATCGCACGGTTATTGGAAGGTGAGTCACAGCTTTGTGGAACTAGCCCTTTTGCAGAAGTGTTCTCCATGTTTTTCGTTAGGTGCTATGGAAGTTTAGTGTTATTTGCCATTTAGTTTGTAGATAGGTGGCAGATAGGTCGTTTTCAGTCCAGTTAATGAACTCGCATGATTAATTATTGGGTAAGCAGGCATGCACCACGGAGTGTAGCCATCATCGGTCCCCCTTACAACCCACACGGCAGACGGACACGACCGAAGACAATACTCAAAGTTCCAGACAGCTGCAACTCTCGGTGAAGTCGACAAAGAAATGGCAAAGCATCAGCAGCGTCGCGCAACTCATGGCTGAGGTACCTGATACCAATTAACTCAGTCGTTGGTCACGGCTTGGTGTCCGTTAAAAAAGTATATACAACAGCAATGTCCCACAGGTTCTTGAGTACGACAGTGGTTGTATTTGTGGGGCTACTTCATTGGGACAAAGTTAACTGTTGTGACTGAATGCAACGGGTAGAATTGGATGAGTTTGTCCTTCCAGGCTTAAACATCAACTTATCTTTCATGTTTTGTCCTTCATCGCTTGGTGTGAACGAGTAGCGAAGATCCTTCCATAGGTCACCTTCCACCCTGTGTGGTGGAAGCTAATTCCCGTGAAGGCGGCAATTCATTTGGGGAAGCTCGCCTTCCAATTTTGTTTATGGCAACTTTTCTCGTGCTGTTCTGGAATGTAGTTGGGGCCGCGCCGTCAGTCGTGGGCGGAAAGTATGCGGGCCGGTCCACCGTGATGAATCACAACCGTGACCACAACATTGGAAGCGACCGAATGTCGGGTAGAATCGAGAAGTCCGGAGGCGTAAGCGTTCTTATACTGGCACAATCGCACCTGAGGCTACATGCTTCTGCTTACTTGCCTTATAAGGTGGTCTCATGGGGACGTCGCCTTTGAATCGAATTCCAGCGTCGGCGTACGTGCAGTAAACGACATGATTTCGACGGTCAAGACTCCTGTCGAAAAGACGTTTGGTATCGTGTAACAACCGTGCTTATTAAGATCTTCATGGTTAAAGTAGGTAATCGTATCTGATACAAATTTGAACGGAAACGGTTGGTTCTGTTGGTTCGCCTATAATGGATATGCAAAGGGTTGAACAGACAGAACGTAGTAAGGCATGATTATAATGGAATTGTAGCTCCATTCTTAGCTTCAACTTCCAAAGCTGCAGGCAAGGATACACACAGGTAATCCTATTCCTGCACCGGATGCTGACAACTATCTGCGCGTCAGTTCAGAATCCTGGTCTATGGCATGTGCTAGGATTGCTGTGGCGGTGCTAGCACTGCACGGACAGTTACAAAGAAGTGAATATATCGTCCTGATAGCTGAAGTTGGTTGTGTGTCGAAGTGTGCCTCAGGAATCCTCTCGTATTCCAGGAAGTAAAGGCAGGTGCATAATGGCTAACGGGAAGTCAGTGTCTGAAGTAGAGATGGTTTTATCAAATGCAGTACTAGAGCTAATCGTTTCCTACGTAACTCACAAGAAAGACAGCTGTCTTCCAGGATTACTGGTGACGAGAGTATAGTTAGCGATCAAGAATGGGAACATCGGTAACATCAAGAATGACATTGCGCAGCACCATCCGGTTTATGGCAATGACTAATCAGTGATCCAATCATCAGGAAAGCATTTTCCAATCCTCTACATCCGTGACATGCTAGATGTAGCTTGGTTGCTTGTGCAGTACAATTCTCCTAGCATGACATGGTATAATATTGACTGTCGGAATATTCATGTAGCGGACGATGGCAACCAGTTCGTGAATGAGTGAGCAGTTCTTAATGACCAACTCAGGTTTCATTCGGTTCAAAAATGAAGCGGAGCGATCACGATTTATCCGAAGCCAAATACAATGTATGTACAATGCTAAACCCATGACATCCTCCCACACCAATAGAAAGTGTATGCGTTCTGACACCATGTGTGATGGGAATGTATAACCTTAGGAAAAAAACTGTTCAGCTGCAACACCCTTTCGGTGCCTAGCTGCCATGCCACCCGAGGGAAGCACGAGGGCTGGGATATTGCCAGGTTGCCCGAGAGGCAGGTCGGGTTCGAACCACGGACCCTTCGGTAAGTAAGTTCGCGCTCCTGCAACTTGAGCCATCTCGCCCCCTTATAACCTCATGAGCGAACAGTGTAGGTGGAGATGGTGGATGATCTGTTACTCCGCTCAAAGAAACAGCGAGAATACGAGAAGGACCTTCAAGCTTCCCTGTTGCATAGATTATAGGGGTAGACTCTTCTTTCTACTAGTGAAAGTAAAGAGGCACGATCGTTGTAGTAGTAAGTAAGTAATCTGAAAATGAGTCGGAATAGTCGAATATTGATGTGGAGTCCTGTGACACACCCAATGTCTTTTTTATTCGGATTCCTGTGAGTGAGCAATTTTGATGAGTCACCCTGATGACGCAAGGCGATGATCGAAAACAGTCCCATTGTGGCTGTTTCGTAATCGAATGTGTACAGATCTGGGTTACATTCGAAGAGTTCCATCTAGTGAGCGAGTGGGCCATGCTTCGCAGTATCTCAATTTCGTTGCACAAGAACAGTGGTTTAAGAAACAAGCAAAACGATTCAAGCAGTACTAATGGTCGATCTATTACAGGGAAATTCATGAAGTGAGACGTCGGTGGATGTGCAAAATAGATCCAGCGGAATGCAAAGCATCTGGAAGGGTATACTCCGATTGCTCTGTTGATCACTCTGAAGTTATCGAAGCGAGCAGGATAGATCGTGGTGTGCTGTTCAGCCTCTATATGGTTCGTGGAAAACAAGCGATCCCATCAGCCACTCCAACTGGCATTGGCGAAATGGTGCCTAACTGCCATGCCACCAGAAGGAAGCATGAGAGCTGGGATACTGCCAGGTTGCTCAAGTCTAGACAGGAAAATTCGAGAGGCAGATGTCGGATTCGAACCGCGGACGTTCCGGTCAGTAAATTCGCGCTGTTACCACTGAGCCATCTCCCCCCGGGCACTTGAAATGACAGCAAGTTGAATTTCCATACATCAGTGTGTTGTGTTCGACGAGGGATGGACTGCAGCGACAATCAGTATAAGAATGGAAAAGACTGAGGGCCCGGAAGCGAGGCTTTATTCATCCAAAACTTTGTCACTGAGAGCTGAAACGAAAGGTGATTTAGCAATAAACGATGAAACGTTTGAAAAAACAGAGCACATATACAACATTCACCCCCCGGCAGGTAATGCCAGGCCTCTCTGTTGCGCGAGACATACGGCTGTGTCCGCTGTTGTACAACCAACGGGCGTTCAGAAGAATTCGACATTTCAGTTTCCGAAGCAGTCAGACAGTTCCGGGCCAATAAATGAATCAGCATTGGCTGCGTTTGCTGTTGTTCGGATGCTGGAGCACATCCAAAATCTGCGGAAGACGGGAGGTGACGTAGGGAGACTGTTTCTTCCATGCCGTTAGAGTCTCTGACATATGCGTACTCAGGGTTACACTCCAGGAGCTCAACTTCTTCGACTACGGGGTCATACTTCGAAGAGCATGTATTTCGCCGCACCAGAACTGGCCCTGGCGAATGCGGCAACGATGTACCGACTCGGATTTTCGATTGTGATGAAACATTCGCTCGTGTGGAGTGGCATTGGTGGAGGTGCACAACAAAGAACGAATCGAATGGAGGGCGTCGTGTAAAACGGTTTCCCAATGACTGATTTGAAAACCCTTTGATCGCAATGAAAGCGTAAAAGCTTACCACAAAGTTCCCTTTAATCGTTCCACCTGACCGTTCCCCCTTCAGTTATATGGCGTGGTCCGACTGGTGACAACGCCTTTTTCATGAAGAAATCGCTTGATCTTATCTGAACTGAACGATGAGCCGCGATCGGAATGCACAAAACTGAGCAGGCCAAATGTAGCGAAGAGCGGCACAAGGCATGATATCACCGTAGACGAACTTACCTCTGGACAAGCATAGGCGAACGGAAAACGGGAATATTCGTCTACGATCGTCAGTAGATATTTGTTTCGAGTCGTCGAAGGCAGTGGTCCCTTGAAGTCAATGCTTAGATGTTCAAACCTTTGTGTGGCTTTAATGAGTGTACCATCAGATGGCTTGAAGAAACGTGATTTTAATTCCGCACACACGTGACACTGCTTAATGTCAAGTCAGATATCCTCTAGGGAGAACGGGAGATTCTTGGTACGAACAAAATTCTTCATGCATGTTGCTCCAGGATGGCACAGAGTTGCGTGTAAGCGTTTTAGATCCAGTTGAGATGAAGTGTTTGCACAGACACTCCGAGAGAGCGTGTCAGCAGCTTTGTTTTCTATACCTGGTCTGTAGGTTACGTCAAAAGAAAAAGGCGATAACTCCATCCACCATCGTTGGATTTTTGTCATTTCTATTTTTCCTTTTGTTGTGTTGACTACATGAGCGCAACGGACCGCTGATCGGTTACAATCTTGAAATGGGTCCCGAGTAGGTAGTGCCTCCATTTGCACACTGCTTCGACGATTGCGCACGCTTCTTTCTCAATAGCAGAATGGTGTTTTTCGCTGACAGACAGTGTACATGAAAAGATTGCGACCGGTCTGCCATGTTGATTGAGTGTAGCGGAAATCACGACATCAGATGCATCCATTTCCAGTACCAAAGCTATTCTGGGATCGATAGTGACCACGGCTGCATCCACTAACTCTTTTTTGAGACTTTCAAATGCTTTCATAACAGATTCAGGGACAGGAAAGGTTGTATTGTGAGTGATTGGGTAGATTTTATCAGAGAAACGGTTTATCCAACGAGAATAGTGCGCGAACAAGCCAACCACCCGTTGTTGAAACCTCATGTCTTTCGAAACGGTCAGTTATCGCAAGACCTTCAAGCGTTCAGGGTCTGGTTCGATGATGCCTTCAGAACTTTCATAGCCAAGGAGTCTGAGTTAAATGGTGGAAATTGTGCTGTTATCGTGATTTAACTGAAGGCCGTACTTTTGTGCTACGGCGAGAAAACGCTGGAGGTTTCGCTCGTGTTCTTGCTTCTTTCCACAAATGGTGACATCCACATACGCCTATGTCCCGGTAAGTTTTTCGGCCCGTATTATGTCATCCATTACCCTTTGAAAACATGTTAATCCATTCATTACTCCGAAAGGTATTCGACGGAACTGATAAAGAGTATTGCAAGCCTCAAAAGCCGTGTTCATTCTGTCACTTTCCTTAATGGGTATTTGATAATACACACTTTCAAGATCAAGCGTGCTGGAAATACGATATTGAACTATTTTACTACTCATATCAAGTCTAGGGAGCGGAAAGGCGTCGAGTTGCGTAAATCGGTTTATGGTTTGACTATAGTCAACCACCATTCGCTTCTTCTGTCGTTCATTTGTCTCCATGGGGACTTCGAGGGTTCAATGATTTGTTGGTCAAGTAAACGATTTAGTTCAGAAGCAGTGGAGGCCTGGTCGTCTGCAGAATGTCATCTGGACTTTATGGCGTTGGGCTTACACCTTGGATCAATACGTTCAAACAAATTGAGAGGTTCAATTTTGACAGCAGTTAGACCACAGAGCGAGAAAGAAGATCTGTCACTGTTGAATGAGATCTCTAGGGATTTGTGAAGCTTAAGAACGTCATGTCCTAGCAGAATATCCGCACAGGGATCACGTAATACTGAAAACTCGAAAGAGGGGTACTTGTTTTGTGTTGCAACGTTAAAAAACAATGTCCAAGAGTAAAGCTTTTGTGCTGGATGGATGCCGAAGTCATCTCAGATGACGATGGTAGTACAGACCACTTGTTACGACGGACTACATTTTCTGAGCTACCAGCATCAACAAGAGCTCGAAGTGGGATGCCGTTGACTTTCACATCGGTGACTGCTTCTTTGAGACACTCAGGAGCCGCTGCACTGACGCAAGATAGTGTACTTGAAACAGTTGAGGTATTCCTCGGACCAATAAAATATCTGCATACCTTTTAAAAGTACCCTTTCCACAGTTTTTGCAGGTCGCATCTTTAGCGGGGCATTTGTAACGCGGGTGACGAGCATAGCCACAGGAAACCCCATACTAGTAGCAGTCGTCTCTTCATGCGATGGTGCTTGAGAACGTGGAGACTTTGGCGGGTTGTTCGATACAGTAGCCCAGGGGAGTTGATTGTTCGGCAAAAACGACAGCGACTGTTTTTGCGCTAGTTTGAGAGATTTTGCATGGTCGTACGCGGTTTTAAAATCTAGCGACTTATGTTCCAGCAGTCTCTGGCGTATAGTATTCGAATAAAGTCCACTAATAAATGCGTCTCGTAACGTTTCATCGCTATGTTCTGCACTGACGGCCGTAAAGGGGCAATCTGGCAACAAATTGCGAAGCTTTTGCACAACCTGATCGAGGTTCTGAGCTCCATCCTGCTCACAACTGTTCGAAAGATGACAGGCAAAAAATTTCATTTTTCGGTTGTACGTGAATTTCCCGCGAGTTTTCGATGGCTGATTCAGTCTTTGCAGTCTTTGATGAATCGGTAAACATTAGGGGCAACGTAATTGAACACGGTTTTCAGTTTATCTGTTGAATGAGAATCAATTGACTCTTGGAAGTTCGTCAAACTACAAAACCAATGCTCCCAGGTATCTGCCGAGTCTTGAGTTTTGGGATCGGTATCGAATCGTTCAGGACGTAAGAATCGACCCATTGTTCGATGGAGATTTTTGAACGAATAAATTGTTGTGTTCGACGAAGGATGGAGTGCAGCGACAATCGGAGTAGGAATGGAAGACTGAGGGCCCGGAAGCTAGGCTTTATTCATCCAAAACTTTGACACAGAGCTGAAACGAAAGGTGATTTAGCTGTAACCGATGAAACGTTTGAAAAACAGCAAATATACAACAGTGAAAGTACGTAGTCTCCTGTGTTTCTTAATGAACCAGCGCTTACCATCATAATCTTGGTTGCTGACCCGCTCAATTTCGGGTTCTGATACCACCGATGAACTCCCCGTGCCTGTGAGAGCCTGAAGGTGTATTCCATTAAGCAGACGCGGATTACGATATAAATGATACGGTCGTCACTATAATAATGGCAGAAAAAAACAGTATTATTTTGTTTGAAGACAGAACTTTCTGGAAGTGTCCTGTTTTCCACAATTTGCTTCGCGCGCCATGTGTCTGGAGCGTCGGTGTCTGTTGAACTCTAAGAAGAAGCATTTAGAAGAGCCAACCTCCGCCATGATCTCCGGTCCAACAGTAAATTCTGATGTACTCGTTGAGGCGTTACACGGAGAACCACAGTTTTGGTGTTACAATGACTTGCTGGGCAAGCGTAAGGGTTCTTACAGTCATGTGCTATCTGGAATCTGCTTGTACATCTTTCCAATAATCTTTACCGGATTCCCGAATACTGCATACCAGCATCTTGCAAGACGCTGTTTTTACGCTCCTAAGGAAAGAGTTTGGAAATGCTGTCATCGGGTAGGACTCAGTCTCTGGATATGCAGCAGAGTTCACCCAACCTCCTTTTTCTAGGTGAAGCAACCGAGAGTAGTCCGAATACCGCGGAAGGAACAGATTCGAGAAGGAGAACATGCTTAACCAGTGCTCCCATTATCTGATCGCTGGGTGTCCCTGAGCCCGGAACGGCTCAGTATTTAGAACATGAAGCCACCCACTGGATGATCTGTGGTTTGAACCCAGTATCTCAGTTACTCCTGTCTGCACCTACCAACTACCTCAACCGCGTTGTTGAGAGGCAGGCTACCAAACTCTCATCGACGAGATGGCGAGATGGCTCACTGGCTAGAGCGCGAATTTACTGACCGGAACGTCCGTGGTTCGAACCTGACCTCTGCCTCCCGACTGCCCATGTCTAGGCTTGGGCAACCTGGCAGTATCCCAACCCTCGTGCTTCCTTCGGGCGGCATAACAGTTAATCACCGGAAGAGTGCTACAGCTAAACGATTATTTATTATCAACTTCCCCATTCTTACAAATCCACCAGTATATTTCATTCAACTGTTGTACGTGTTTTATGACTAGCGTCTTATAAATTAAACTGAAATTAGTTATGGGGGTCGCTTACATTCGGCCCATCTTATCACAGAAACTTTTGCGATTACTCCCACTGGCAATTTCGGCTAGGAGGTGCGGGGTGTTCGTCAAGCTTCCAGCACATGATGTTTTTTCCTCTAAAGCACACAATTAGCGGAGTGTTCGCTGTTATCACTGAAGGTGGGTGCGTGCCGTCAGATATGCGACTTCGTAGTCAGTCCGATGCCCTTCTCGATACCAACCCGGAGGCTACCCTCATCTTCCTGAACAGACTGCTCTAGCTGTCTCCGTGGCGCAACAAAGAACAAGATTCAACATCCGTGCACTGGGCTCTTAGACATCTTGGTGGCATGAGGACAGATTTTTCCTCCCAGCAACTGTGGTCCCTACACTCTAAGTTTCATCGGTACGGCATACTACGATTTCCCCCTCTACTGACCTTCCTCAGATGAGATCACTCGCGGTCTGGCGCTTCGTGACAGTTGTCTTCTGATGACACGAAGAACTGAAAAATTCTCATTTGCAGGCTGTGTTCATACAGGGAACAACACCATACTCTTACTTTTTTGTGAAATGAAAAACTGAACTGTGTCGCGAGCACTTTGGAAGCCAGTTACGTATATCTTCCCTCGACAGGTCAAATCAAAGGATCGGGCATGGGTGGGCTCTTCTTCAAGCTGACCTCTCCTGGGTGTGTTTGCCGTTTAGTTACGCTACGAGGGACCAAGCTGACCAACAGTTGCTAATTTGACCTGGTTTTCGAGCCTATGTTGCAATGATTCCGCGAGCCACACTGATTACAGACTCGTTTCCTACACTGGAAAGTCCAACTGGGAGTAATCAGACTTAGAGCAGCGAGTCCCCGTACTAGGAGTAAGTGGATTGCGGGGTAGTCTGGCGGCAGTCGTGCTGTCCCCTGTGATGGGATTATGAGACCATTAAGGATTTGCGGTGCTGTCTCCCCCTAAGGTAGGACGGGTTAGCAAAGGTCGCTCTTAGGGCTCACACTTCTATTTCCTGCGTCATCCGACGAGCTGTTCACTATGGTCTAGATTTAAAGCTGTCACCCTGACGTGGTGACCGAGCTTGAGTGATCCATTGATCCCGCGTGATACACTGGCTGGAAATTCGTACCACGAGGTGTAACCATGCCAGGAAGGCCAAAAGGGAGCAGTCAGACCAAGAGCAGCGAGATCCCATACTGCGAGTATTCGTGCTGCCAGGCGGTCTGGGGGTCAAGTTGCACTTTGCTCTGCGATGGAAGTGTGAAGGAAGTAAGATTTTCCCCAGATGACCAGCATGTCCATATTTATGGAAGCAGCGATGCTGCCTTTCCCCGAAGAAAGACGGATTAGAAAAGATCGGGCCCCAAAACCGCACACTCCGATTGCCCAACGGTTGACCGTGACCGCCGACGCATTATTCAATACGGTCGAAATACTTTTGAAACCAAGGAGTCTGGTGCTGCTCACAAGGCACCTACCGTTCGCAGTCGCATTAGGAATGAGACAGTAATGCCTTATTCCCTGCGCCCTCGGGTTAGTCCAACCCCCTGCAACCGGCTCCGGGTAGGGTCCCCAAAGGAAGCCCTACTGTCCGCTGCCTCGGGTCATACTTTTGATTCAAAGGCCCAAGGTGGGGTGCCTCAACCTCGGCCTCGGCAACCGGCGAGTATCATTTGCCCGCACAGTTCGGTTTCTACCGATGTCTCTCCCTAACCCCTTCCCATCACAAAAGCAAATGTCACTGCATCACTTGACTGTCAGTTATCTGACCCAAAGGCCCTATGCTCCTCGCTGCCTATTAACAATAAACGGATCAGAAACCTGCCCGCTGCGCGCCGAGGACGTCAAACGACTTTCAGTGTTTGA